>PYAF01002665.1:20365-30945 GCA_007407185.1 Glycine tomentella
TTATTATCAACAACTTTGATGGGTACCCTAGGACCTTTTTCAATTGCATTCCAAGCACCTGGATCATTAGATTGAATAAAGATCTTCATTCTATTTTTCCAAAAACTGAAATGCTCCCCTTCAAACAAAGGAGGTTTGTTTAAAGAAGCACCTTCCTTGAAGGTTATTTGTGAAGTATTCATTTTTGAAAAAAAAAAAGTGATCTTGAATAACTTTCAAGAACCAGCTCTTGATGCCAATTGTAAAATATAGGAACACTTCACACTTAACCAAGAGGGGGGGGGGTGAATTGGTTAGGATTGGTAAATTAAAAATTTCTTAAACAAAATTAGAGTTTCCCTTAGGATCTTTATCACTTTTGAAACCAAGAATCCTTATTCAATCAAATGCTCAGCCCAAGGTATCCAATAGCTCAAAACTTAGTTGATAAACAAAGTCACACAACCAAGAAAGACATAATATAATCAAGATAAAGATAAAAATCAATACAGCAAAAGATTTATACTGGTTCACTTCAAACTATATGAAGCTACATCCAGTTTTCTTCCACTCAACACTAGAATGAAATTCGACTATTGCAATTTTCTGTTCTTACAAGTAATTACAAGGTCTTTCTTTATCAACCCTAGATAAAGTTCAGAAATCTAAAACACTATTAGATTCTTAGAGACAAATCCACTGAGAACACTACTCAGTACAACCCCTAGAGACACCTATCTCTAGTTTACATGCAAGAAACCCAATCACAACAGACAAAGAATTACATCCAAAATCAAAACGAAAATTACAGAAAGATTAAGGAGAGAAACAACCTGATGATCCAATGATTAACAATGCAAATGATGGATTAACACAGGTTGAGTTAACAAATTGAATTAGCTTCCTTTAATCTTGAATGAAATCTTGCTCAAGATTGACTCACAAACTCATGATCAATGTTGTAGCAGAGCAAGCATGTAAAAACACTTTGAAAACACTTAGAATGGCTCTTAGAACTATTTTGGCTCAATGGGTATCAATATTCCACGTTCTAAAAACAAGCAAAGTGATTTCCTATTTATAGCAGAAAAATGTAACAGAAATAATCGATTAATACGTGCCTGATAATCGATTGTTTTGCTTATGTAATCGATTAATCCAAGAATATAATCAATTAAAATGTTCATAAGCTTTTCTGGAATTTCTATAACGAAGCAAATAATCGATTATTTAGTATTGTAATCGATTAAGACAGAAGATCCATGTTTTTCAAAATACACTATGTAATCGATTACTGGAAATGGTAATCGATTAAAGCAGGAGCCATAGCCTTTCTAATTTACACAACGTAATCGATTACTAATCTATGTAATATTTATCTAGTACAAATCTTAGAATTTAAACAAAACATGTAATCGGTTACCACCTATGGTAATCGATTAAAGCAGGGAGTGGTGTAACACCCCGTAGGCCTCCGACGTGTTATCATTAATAATATCAGTTTAGCTCTTAAAACATAGATTATATAGCTCAGCGGAAGTACAGAATCGTTTTTCTTGATACATTATGTATGGAATCACTAATATAACTGATAAAACACAAACCATAACATGTATCACGCCCCTGCTGATCCAGTTTCTCATATCATACATCATAAAGACAAATAACTACAAAGACTTAGGCAGATTATCAAATATACAACAGATATATGCTCAGAGAAAGTTTCATATCATAAACTCAAATAGTTCTGTACATAACCATATACATCAGATCACACACCACTCTGTGGTGATACAAAAGAATAACAGCCCTCCTCGAGGGTATACAGAACTATACATCAGAAACAAAACAAAACTGAGCCTTCCAGCTCTCCATGCCACTCCTCAGTCAAGCAGCCTAGTCTCTGCTGGGCCTCTTGCCCTGAGACTGGTCTTCTCTTCTAGCAAGGTCACCTGAAATCATATAAAACCCCCACACGGGGTGAGATAACATATCTCAGTAAGCTCAGGGTCCCTGGGAAATCATTCCCACCTTGGCTCACAGATCCACAACACACATACAGGCAACAAAACAAACAAGGCTCACTAGCCTGGCCCTCTGGCCCTCAACATATCAGAGTCATAATCTCAATACATGACAGGTGGCAGAGCTCCTCAATGCCTGGCGGAGCTCCTCAACGCCCTGAATACCCAGCAGAGCTCCTCAATGCTGGTAGCCATCTATTGGCCAATGGGCGGAGCTCCTCAACGCCTTGAATACCCGGCAGAGCTCCTCAATGCCGGTATTCAACTATTGGCCAACAGATATCTCAATCATAGCATACATATATCCAATACAAATGCATATAAAATCAATCCAAACAATGCCATAGCCAATGCATGCAGCATGAATCATGACCAACACTCCCCAGGAGTGTGGTGTGCAACCAAAACGGGAATTCATCCCCAGAGAACACTGAACTTACCTGGTAAGGAATTACTCTGCAGTTCCTTCCCAGGGCTGTGGCTCCCGCCACCAACAGTCTCAGAATAAAAGCCTAATCAAGGCACATGCAAATCTCATATCAAAATAAGCCATCAGGCATACAATTCACAGAACATCTTATATCAGAATTCTCCTATCCTAGGGTTCAGTCAAACTCAGCCCCACACAAGGCTGTTCACAGACCATTCAAGGTCCCTCAAGGCTGAAAGCCCAACCTCTGAGTCATCTGGACTCAATACATAATCATTCATGGCATAGTTTCCTCAGCCTTAACCTCAATTATCACTAGAACGGACTGAGTTTCACTCTAAGTCTCGTTCAACTAGCCACTTGGGCTCAGCACAAAGCAATCAAAGCTCTAGCCTATCAGAGAACTATCAACAAGTGACTCTACACAAGTCACACAGGCATGTACAGAGCCAAGATTCAAAGTCATCTAAATCAAAAATTGAAAGCTAATCCTTCATCTATTCATCGATCTAAACAAGTTTCTCAACAGAACTCTGGGCTAATTCTAGCCCCACCTCAGTGTGGGTCACAATACTCAGAAAACCCCAAATTCCAATTAATCAAGAGAGCTAGAGTTTCTTACCTCAGTGGCGACTATAAAGGCCTCAGGATAGCTTCCACAAGCTTCTCTGTCCGTTCCAAGCCTTGAGTCTCGACCACTCTCAAGTTCTCTGATGTTTCTCACTTGAGAATTCAAACTCTCACTCAAATGGGGTATTTAAAGAAAGGATGAAGGATTATAGCTTTCTAAAGGTTTCTCTCACAATCAAAAGTCACAGGAAGGTGTTTAGGACTCAAAACAAGATCCTAGGAAGCTTGACAGGTCATCCATGGAGGTTTAGGGTCGTGGGGAAGAAGAGGGAATAGTTTTTCCCTTCAAAAACGCGTTTGACCCTTAAATAGTCAGCCTGCCCGAGGTCTGGCGCGATCCGCGCCACAATGGCGGTGGTCCGGCGCTAACAGCGCCAGCCCCGCGCCACCAGCGCCAACTTCCCAAGACCTGTGGCGCCACTCGCGCCACCTCTGGCGCTATCAGCGTGAGAATCCAGAGAAAATTGGTTTTTCAGGGCACTTGTGGCGCGATCCGCGTGGCCCTTGGCGCTAGTCGCGCCAACCTCTCGACCAACTGACGCTTCTCACGCCATAGCCACGCTACCAGCATGGACTTGTCGAGCCTAAGGCGCCATCAGCGCCCCAGCCAATGGGTTTGGCGCGATCCGCGCCACGCCCAAAACCAGGTTTTCTGATGTCGCGCGGGGTCAGGTGCCAAGAATGAGGGTCCTTACAAGTGGCTACTTTCAGATAAGCCTGTGTAATTGATTAAATTATACTGGTAATTGATTATCCCAGCAGTTCTTAAAATCATATCTAACATGTAATCGATTACTATCCTTAGGTAATCGATTAAAATATTCAACAAGGCAGTTTTATAAAAACCAAAGGTATAATAATCGATTAATCCGATATATAATCAATTACAATGTTCATGAAAGCATTTCCAGAATACATGAAGAACAAGTAGATGCACTATGTCTTGACCACCATCTCTTTTAAACTCACACTTCATATACTCTGTCTTGCTCTTGCTTACCGTGAATCCTTTAGACTCCAAAGTGTTTCTCCACAATTCCAGTTTCCTATTAACACCATCTTTAGTCTCATCAATAAGCACGATATCATCTGCAAAAAGCATACACCACGACACTTCCTCTTGAATATCTTTCGTTAGTTCATCCATCACTAAGGCAAAGAGATAAGAACTAAGAGTTGAACCTTGGTGAACACCTACCGTGATAGGGAAAAACCTTGATGTTCCATTACAAGCTTTCACACATGTAGTAGCCCCATTATACATATCCTTGATTGCATTAACATACTTGAATGCTACATTTTTCTTCTCAAGAGTCCACCATAAGACTTTTCTTGGGACCTTATTGTATGCTTTCTCAAGATCTATGAAAACCATATGTAAGTCTTTCTTATTTTCCCTATACCTTTCCATTAATTGTCGCATCAAGAAAATAGCTTCCATGGTATCCCTTTCTGGCATAAACCCAAATTGATTTATGGAATCCTTGGTTTTCCTCCTTAGGCGATGTTCAATAACTCTCTCCCACAAATTCATAGTATGGCTCATGAGCTTGATGCCTCTATAGTTAGAACAATTTTGGATGTCTCCCTTGTTTTTGTAAATAGGCACAAGCATACTTTTCCTCCAAGCATCAGACATCTTATTTGTTTGAAGAATCTTATTGAAAAGATTGGTCAACCATTTTAATGCCACATCTCCCAAGCCTCTCCACACTTCAATAGAGATGTCATCCGGTCTCAAAGCTTTATCATTCTTAATCCTCTTTAAAGCCTCCTTAACTTCATGTGTCTTATTTCTATGAATAAATCTTCTATTCAGATAATTAGAAACGTCCTCCAAATCCACCTCACTTTTATCGGGCCCCATTAAAAAATTTGTTAAAGTAGTTCATCCATCTTCCACTTACATGTTCATCTCTCAAAAAACCTTGAACACCTTGAGAGAAAATACTAAGTGCTTAGATTGTATGTTCGTCTATAGACGATTAAGAGTTAGTCAATGGGTAAATAAACTACACATCTTTTTGATTTGTTTAGAGCCAACACTGGCTTGGAAGGACAAAGAATATTGGGTTATTTCAAGCTTGGTGTAGAGGCAGATATGACAGTGACTAATACTTGTAACTTTGAGAAGTTAGTGGAGCTTGGAAGTTTATGTAAGGACCTACTGCTTTTACATGGAATCAGGAACTAACTTAAGCGGAATAAATTATTTTAATTCATTTTAAACTCTTCAATTAATTTATTTATGAAATTATTATAAGCTTTTCACGTCTCAAAGACCAAAGCATAAAATGTACAACAAGGAAATAAAATGTCAGATTATATATATACAACATCATAGTAACTCAAATCTCTTTAGAACATGCATATACATATAAACCACTCTATAAGGATGAAATACTTAAACTTTGATCCGGTCAACACTAGGCATAACTCTAAAGGGGAAACAGAAACGGATAATGCTCCTTCAAGTCCAAATATGCATATCCATGAAGTCTCCAAAGACATAGAGCCACCTCATATCCATCTGCTCCCAACATACGTTAGATACATAATCATCACAGACACGAACCACAATGCAACACCGCAAGGGTAAACTTACCAAAAACAAGCATACTAAAATAGTATACCACTTAATAGTTAAAGCATAAAGAAACACCATCATATACATATAGAACTTAATATTCGAAAATCATGCTTAAGGCATAAAAATTTGAAATTCATATAACAAAGAATCTCATAGTCATCATTAATTCATCAACCATCACATCAAGATTAAATCATCATCCACCACAATCATCATCACCATGGTTCATCCATCAAACATCATTCTTAAGTCTCAGTTATCAATGTATGTGCCTAACTATCATGTTATGTCTATCAACTCTTTACTCTCGGAAGATTTCACCTTGAACGATCAACCCAAGTACACCCCTTAAAGGAGGAAGTGTGGTTTTACCCAAAATGTATGTGCCTAACTATCATATATTGACCATTCAGGGAGACTCGAATTAACCCAAAGGAGGAAGTGTGGTTTTGCCCAAAATGGATGAGCGTGGATAGTGGATTACCTTTGGTAAGGCTTGCAATGACCTTAACCTATTTAGGGATTCATCCACTCATTCATTCAATAGGCCCTTTCATTATTAGCCATCACTGACATCCTCCAGAACTAGGTTGAGGGCCCTCTTAGCACCCTCAACTTATGTGCCTACTCATATGCAATGTGATGTATGGCTGTGATGTAGCTCTAATGTATAGCTGAACCCATAGCCATTAGTTTTCCCAAATCTACCTTGCAATGAAACCCAATCTTCAAGCAAACTTCAAGAACTCTAACTTCTGCACTTTCACAAGAATTTGGGACTGTTTTTAAGCTTTTTAATTTAGCAATGGAAGATGGAAGAGAGGTTAGGGATGAAAATGGATGGAACCATGGAAAAGCTTTCCAATAAGCCTAGGAAGAATCACCACCATAGCATTGAGAAGCCATTGATAAGACTCAAGAAGTTCTGACACAAGAATAAGAGAGAAACTCTCACAACAATTTTCAGAATTGTATTAATGAACCAAAGTTAGTTACATTCAGTTTTTTGGTAGCTTATATAGCCCACAAAATTACAAGCCTAATGCCACTAAATGTAAGTAAAATGCAAATTCAAATAAAGCCCAAATGAAGCTTGAAGTGCAAGCTTATCCTAAAGTAACTTTTGGCTGACCCAACATGTGCAATTCAATTTTTATGTTGAAGTAATTGATTAATTCTTCCCTGTAATCGATTAAAACAAAGTTTTTACACATTCTGATGCTTAAGTAATCGATTACAGCTATCTGGTAATCGATTACAATAGACAACAACTATTTTACAAAGTGCCTTCATAATCTATTACAGACTGATTGTAATCTATTACAACAGACAAGACTTCTTTTGTGTTTGCGCTGAGTTGGTGTGCTTCTTTATGCTTGTCCAAAAGATACAAGTTAGTTTTGATGTGGTCTTGAAGGGCTTGATTTCTAGCTCTTGTCATGGGTTCTTTAAAGCTCACCAAAGGAAATGCTTCAAGCTCCGCTTCTAGACCTTTGGCTTGGAATGGACCTCCATCACAATGTCATTCATCAACGCATGCATGTTATGATAATTCAAATCAATATTATACGTCATCACAAGTTCATTCACCAGTCTCAAAACCATAAGAGGTTATAATATCATAGTTTATCCATTTATATGTTGATCACGCTCATGAACCTACCTATAGTTCAATAAGCATAGCAAGACATTCCAACACCTTGAATTTATTGCAAACAACTCACCAAAAACTCATATGAATGTGAATCTCATGATTGATGGAGTGCTTTTAGTTAAATATTTTTTCTATCCTTCTTAGCTTATTTGATCTCTCTTGGAATTTTATTTTCCCATTCTAATTCAGTTTTTGTCTTAGGCAAGTAAGTGGGCTTAATTGCTAATTGTAGACTATTTTCGGATTTTATGCTCACTTGACCTATCTGCCTTGTATAGGACCTACAGAGCTCTACAGAACTCTGAATGGAGCATTCTAGTAGTCCTTGGAAAGATAACGGAGAGATCTACAAGTTTTCCAGAAATAAGTGAAGACTAATTCTGCCATTTGGAGGGTCATTTTGGGCTTCAAAGTCAGAACCACTGCACTTGCATTTTTGGGCTGCGAATTTGATTTTTATGGTTGTAAATAGTAAATAATTAGAATTGATGGTTTTGTTCATGTCCCATTCTTTTCTTCAGACTTAGTCACTACATATTAGTGACATTGGGCAGATTTTGACACACTTTGCATTACATTTTCATTTAATAAAAACAATTGACATTTTCTCTCTTTTAAGTTTTTAGGATCAAACCCTTGTTCTTCATTTTCTCTCAAGTGTTCTTCATTGTTCTTCATCTTCTTCATTTTCATTTTGTTATTCTTCCATTTTCTTGCACTTACTTCATGGGGATTTCCTTGGTGATGATCATGGAAGGCTAAATCATTAATCAATCCAAGGATCCAACCCAAGCAAGTGGAGAATTGGAGTTCTGGTTTGGTATTTCGAATTCTATTTGAATGTTCACTTTCTTCTTCAATTTCTATCATGTTTTCATGATTATGAATGCATTTAGGATTGAAAGCAAGTTAGGATATGGATTCATGTCCTAATTTCGAATGATAATCACAAGATTAATTGAATGATATTTTAGTTAGGGTTGTGGTTTCAATTAATTTAGGAGTAGAATCGATTGAACTGCTTCTATTGAGATTGAATGAATGTTCATGATAGAATCAACTTATGAGAATAATGATGATTCGAATAGCTTGGTTTGGTGAATTGGATTGATGCTTTCTAATCTGTTTTACTTTACTCCTTGATAATCTTGTTAATTTCTACATTGTTCTTTAATTTTAGTTTGTGTTCTTGAATGTTTTACTTTGCGCATACCAACTGTTCGACAAAATTTCCCCTTATTATTACCAATGATTTGAAGCTAGAACCATATTGATCGTATTTTTGAGTCGACCTAGGTTAACCCTGTACTACAGAATTAGCTTAGTTAAATTGTTTTTGATGCGTCTTGACAACGCAATATCAATGATCTCAACATAAAGTAAATTCTAATAATAAAATAACATCATTTCAACCACTTCTCATATCATCATAAAGAAATCAACCAACATAAGTCAAGGAATTCATCAATTAATAATTATCTCATCATCAATATAATATTCTCAACAATAGCATGATAAATTATCAACAATAAAATCATAGACCAAACCATGCATCATAAATATGCGTCACTCTACCATTCATAACAACTATATACTTCTTGTTTAATGGCATGGTTGGTTATATGGATCGAGAGGACACCATTAGGATCTATTAAAAGCCAACATTTCAAGAATTTAAATTCTATATTATTCCCAATTTAACCAACAATAGAAAAATAATCAACACTTGGTTATTTCCCTCTTTTTCTATGTAAAAAGTATCTATGGCCATATGAAATTACAATAGCTGAACTAATTATATAAAGAAATCAGCAACAACACCTATAGATTTGTACATTGCACTAACTAATTTATGTAAGGAAACAAACAACAAAATTAATGCCATATTTTTAGCAAAAAAAACAATTAGAAAGAATCATATCCATACCAGGGAATGGAAAATAACAATAATGAATAGAGTATCAGTTCTTCTGACAACTATTACTAACAGTTTTCAGACACAATTTGAGATTTCTGGGAGATGTTTGGGTGCATTTCCTTAGAGATTGTAAGCACAGATCTTTCTTCCACACGTGATCGAAGGCTTTATATTTCACTGTTAAAACTTTCTCCTTGAATCCTGCAAACCACTTTTTCTTTGCAAACTTTCTTGAATGAAGGCATCAACAAGAGAGAATGAGCTAGCACTAGCTCCAACATTACTGATTTGGCCACTTTCATTAGGCAATAACATATCAAATACTGCACATGCACTTTGTGCGGTTTCTCTATTGGAAGAAATAATGGTATTATGTAAAGTATCGTCAATTTCTAGAATAAAAGCTCGCACTAGCATGAGCTTCCATCCCATCTTCAATCGCCATGACGAAGATGAATTACCACCACCAAGAGCAGATACAGCTTGTTGGAAGAAGGATATTTGAGAAAATGAAAGCTTTAGAAAGATTTGGAGGAAGATAACACTTTATTAATACACAACTCTTTTTCTTTTGGCTTGATACAAAATGGTGGAGAACTCTTTCTTTTGGCTCATCGTAGCCTTTCTATACCATTTCCCACACATCTTGTGATCTAAGGAAGGCCTTCGTCTTGATACTCCAATTATCATAGTTGCTCATGGTGAGCATATGGACTTGGAAAGGAACCATGTTGCTACTTGCCATCTCTCTAAAAAAGGATCATAAGGCTCTTGATACCACTTTGTTGGAAGGAGGATAGTTGAGAAAATGAAAGATTTGGAGGAAGAGAACTTTTTATTACTACACAACTCCTTCTCTTGGCTTGATACAAAATGGTGGAGAACTTTCCTATTTATACTAGTAGCACCTCTTTAACCAATGGCTAGGATTGTGCCAACGCAATTCTCATCTAATGGCTACATATCATTCTCTAGAATTCTCCACACTTGTAACGCCCCAATTTTCTAATCAGGGTCATTACCAAACATATACCACAATCAAATAGATAATCAATCAGAGTTTAAGCAGTTTGGAAGCAAATACTAAAAGTGACATCATCACATGTCATCTGTATAGCACTGTACACTATAATATGGTGAATATACATCAAGGTTACTCGGTACAATACAAAACTGTACAAATATCCCCTCAGGGTACATCAAAACAAAACCAAAACAAGGCTAAGTACAAAACCACAAAATATCTGAGCACATGCTCATATCCTCTATCCTAAGGTGTCCAGCAGCATCTAATCCTGCATAGGCCTCTTGCCTTGGGATTTCTCTGCTACTCTGGAAGAATCACCTGCAAAACA
>PYAF01002665.1:31045-44858 GCA_007407185.1 Glycine tomentella
GAGCATAAGACTCCACAGAGTCCGAGCCTAATAACGGCTCTAACACCTCCAAAAACACCCCTCAAGATAACCCCAAAATCACAAAACCCAATACACAGAACCAACGGTTAGAGCTCGAGTTTCTTACCTCTGTGATGCTCAGAAGCACCAGGGAATCACTTTCCCTAAGATAGATCGCTCAATCAAGGCCTCCCTCACCTTTAATCTCTGAGCTCTCAAGGTTCTCTCAAGGAAATCCAATCTCACATTCTCTCAGCTAATCTCAAAAATCAATCGGGGTATCTCACTTATCTCGAGGTGCTGATCATTTTCTCAGTTGGGTCGGAGGTGTTTAGATGAACTATGGAGAAGATACGAAGCTCAAGGAATCAACAATGGCTTCCCTCTCTTTCTTTCCTCTTTTTTCTCTCTAATCTTCTTCCTGAAATGGCCTTTATAAAAGCATTTCCGTCGTTCCCACGCTACCCACTTGAACATCCACGCTACTCGCGTGGAGCTCCAGAGGAAAACATGATTTTCTAGGGCACTTCCCACGCTACCCACTTGAACATCCATGCTACCCACTTGGACATCCACGCTACCCACTTGGGATGGCAGACAGCATTGGTATGTTTATACATATGGCGCGGGTCGCGTCGCACTTCACGTGGGTCACGCCGCAGGCCAGAAAACCCTAAAACTTGCATTTTTAAGCATCTTTCAAAGGATTCTAAAACATGATCATATTTCCTTAACCCATAAACTTAGATTCATGCTTAATCTAAGCTTAAACACGTGATTAAAATTCAAGGTATTACAACACTCTTCTAGCTTAGATATTTATGATGGTGGTTTCCAGATACAACTATTCTCTAGATATTTTTATGGAGATATCTAGAGTGGAATATTCTAGATTTTGGGCTAAACATCTCTTGGATATTTCTAGATATTGGGCCATTTAACAACTAAGCCCAATAGAATCGAGTTTATTATTATTCAACACCCCCCTTAAACTTGATTTTTGTAACTCCAAGCAATCTTCTCATCTTGATGAAGTCTTCATTTTTGAGTGGCTTGGTAAGGATATCTGCAGCTTGTTCTTGAGACTCACATACTTTATATGCACCTCCTTTCTTGCGATGCTTTCCCTTATATAATGATAACATGTATCAATATGCTTGCTTCTGTCATGGAAGACTGGATTCTTTGCTAATGCTATTGCAAATTTGTTGTCAACATAAATATTGGTTGGTTCTTTTTGTGGCATATTCAACTCCTTTAGCAAATTCCTTAGCCAAATAGCGTGGCAAACACATGATGTAGCAGCGACATACTTGGCTTCATAATTAGACAGAGTGGCAATAGGTTATTTCTTTGACATCCACATGAAAGCAAAATCTCCCATGACGAACACAAACCCAGTGGTGCTTTTTCTATCATCCATGTCTCCAGCCCAATCGCTATCACTATACCCAACAAGTTTATAGTCATTAGATTGTGAGTAAAACAAGTCAAAGTCAATAATACCTTTAATGTAATGAAGAATTCTCTTTGCAGCTTTCAAATGCGTGGTAGTTGGAGACTCCATGTAGTGATTAACAATAGTAAAGAGAATATCGGGCCTTGTGCATGTCAAGTAGCGTAAACTTCCTAGAAAGCTCTTGAAAGATGTTGTATCAATCTCTTCTCCATCACCATATTTGGATAGCTTGGCTCCACATTCCATTGGGGTGTTGATAGGCTTACAATCCTTCATCTTGAATTTCTTCAACATCTCCCTTGCATAATGCCTTCTTCACTTTGCTTGATCTCAATGCCAATGTAGTATGCCATCTGTCCAATGTCAGTCATCTCAAACTCCTTCTTCATCACTTTCTTAAACTCTTCAAACATGCTTGGATTATTTCCAGTGAAGACTAGGTCATCCACGTACAAGCATACAATTAGAATATTTCTATCTTTGATTTTGACATATAATGCATGTTCATGAGGACACTTGATGAAACTGTTCTCTTGGAAGTACTTGTCAATTCAACTATTCCAAGCTCGTGGTGATGTATGGCTGAACCCATTAGCCATTAGTTTTCCCAAATCTACCTTGAAATGAAACCCAATCTTCAAGCAAACTTTAAGAACACACAAGTTGTCCAAGCTTTCACGAAAATGTATGGCTAGAAGCTTTCTTTAATGGCAGCAATGGAAGATGGAATATAGGTTAGGGATGAAGGTGGAAGACACCATGGAGAAGCTCTCCAATAATTCTAGGAAGAATCACCACAATAGCTTGAAGCCATTGATAAGAAGCAAGAGGTTCTTGCACAAGAACAAGAGAGAATCTCTTACACAAATTTCAGATTTGTATTAATGAACCAAAGTTAATTTACATTCAGTTTTGGGAACCTTATAAAGGCCACAAAATTACAAGCCAATGCACATGAAATGAAAATTTAAATGAAGCTTGTAGTGCACACTAAAGGAGCCTAGAGCAAGCTTAATGAAGCTTGTGGTGCAAGCTTCTCCTAAGTGACCCTTGGTTGTCCCAAACTCTCTTGGCTGTCCCATTTTTGTAAAAGGTGCAGTATTTTTAGCTTATAAGTGCAACCAACTAATTTACTAAGTTTCTACACAAATTACACACAAGTGCACCTACACCTCTTTACACAATTGTACTAAAAAGCCTTTTTATTGTTTCTACTTTTGCTTTTAACAAGTGCTGAATTTAATTAGAATTAAATTAAACTTGAGACATTAAAATCCAGCCCTTGTTATCCTTGAGTTGGTGTTCTTCATGCTTGTCCAAATTAGCCTTGATGTGGTCTTGAAGTGCTTGGGTTCTATAGCTCTTGTCATGAGTCCTTTAAAGCTCACCAAAGAAAGTGCTTCAAGCTCTCCTTCTAGACCTTTAGCTTGCCATGGACCTTCATCATGTGGTGCTTGCTTTAGCCCATAAAGTGTCTTCTTTAGCTTGAATACTTTTTCCTCTTGTCCTTTGACCTTATACCTTGCTGGTTGCTCGATGTACACTTCTTCTTCAAGTAATCCATTAAAAAATGTTGACTTTACATCCATTTGGTGTATGCTCCACTTGTTTTGAGCTGCCAAAGAAATAATTAGTCTAATAGTTTCCAAGTGAGCAATGGGAGCAAATACCTCGTTATAATTGATTCTTGATCGTTGACTATAGCCTTTTACCACCAATCGCACCTTGTATCTTTCAACTTCTCCTTTGGCACTTTTTTTAGCTTTGTAGACCCACTTCACACCAATCGCCTTATGCCCTTTTGGAAGTGAGGTTAACTCCCATGTTTATTCTTCTCAATTGCCTTGATTTCTTCATCCATTGCATCTCTCCACTTCTGGCTTTTCACAACTTCTTGAAAACTCACTAGCTCACAATCAGCAAAGAGACAAAACAAAGTGAGATTATCTTGATTCTCCATTACCTCATAAAGTTCTTGCAAGTTCCTGAAGCATGGTAATCTTTCGCTTACTTCCAGTTGAAAATGGTTATTCTTGTTGACTTGTGGTCGATGAAGTTGGGGGAGTAACAGTCTCTTGTCTTTCTTGATCCATCCTTGGTTGCTCCATTTCTTTGTCCTCCATCAAGTTGGGAAGTAAGTTGCAGTTTTCATCTTGTAGACCTCAATTCCATTATTCTTTTTCATTGAACTCCACATCACGACTAATGATGGTCTTTTTATTATTCAGATTATAAATTTTATAGCCTTTAGAATTAGAATCATACCCGATGAAGATGAGCTTCTCACTTTTTTCGTCAAGCTTTAACCTCTTCTCATCATGGATATGCGCATAGCCTATGCTTCCAAACACTTTGAGATGAGAGATCCCATGCTTTCTTCCACTCCATGCTTCTTACGGCGTCTTTCCACACACGCTTTTGTTGACGAAAGGTTTAGAAGGTAGACAGTAGTTGTCATGGCTTCGTGTAACACCCCAATATTTCCATATGTATTAAATGTGTGATTTATGTGATAATTAATCAATTAGCAATATGCCTAAAATAAATAAAATTACAAGAATACCCTTGGAAGGATAATTACCAAAATGTCCTTGGACAATTTCAAAAATGACAGTTAGGTCCCTAAGGTAAATGACCAAAATACCCTTTAGGTCAAAAATGCCCAGATGAGTAGGGAAATTCTGTGGAAACCTAAGTATGGAATAGAATACTTCTAGATAACCAATTATTGATCAAGAAAGTGACAAAGACCCATAAGATGAAATTTCTATGAATTTTGAATATTTTTTAGCAAAGAACACGGTTTAGGGTATCTTAAGCATCAGAAAATTATAAGGAAAGAATAGTTATAATCTTTGGAGTTTTCTTTTAATTATGAGATAAATAAACTCCTTTAATAAACTAGGTTAGTAATTTTTCTAATTAGAAACAAAATGAACCAATAGAAATTAAGATAAAACTATCTAAGAAAGTATAGATCACATCTTAAACATGTTACAAAAACCTAAACTAGTTTCTAAATAATTTTAGAAATTTACTCACAAGGAAGCAATTGGAATTAGACTTTCATAGATTATAGAAATAATTTTAGACAATATAAGAATATATGTTAAGTAAAATAAAGCATAAAAATTCCCTAAACTATAACCATTCCACGGTTTAAGCCAAAATTGAACATATTTGCCTAAAAAATCCTAGCTTGGCCGTGGGCTACAAGAAGAATGAAGAAAGCTTTAGAAAACTTGAGAACAATGACACTTGGACGGTTAAGAAGCAAGGACAAATGCAACTGGACCAAGTGGAAAGTTATACAATCATGACTTTGGCTATAATGCAACAAAAATCTACAAAGGAGAAGGCTATTCCACGTGAAGAATTTAAACCAAAGGAAAGACACGAAGGTTGTCCATTTCACGTACATAGCTAGGGAACAAGAGAATAGTGTAGAAAAATCTTGATTTAGGACACTTGTAGGATAGGAAAACAAGGACCAATGAGAAGGAACCAACTAGAAAGCTAGACAATTATGAGTCTTGAGATATTTTCCACTTAAAGCTAATTAACCTAGCATATAAAAAGATGGTGGGGACCAAAATGGATGTTAGCTCACGGATAACATCTCATTTTCAGCCTACATCCCTTTCACTTTGAATTAAAAAGCAAAACAAAGGCCCACACCTTGGGTAGTTCACGTGGAAGCTAGGGAGTTTTGAAAGAAAGTTGTTCAAAAATTTCAAAAAGGAAGCAAAGGTATGGGAAGTATTGTGATACCCATGGCTTAGATATTGATTATGCTATGTTACCATCTATTTCTATAAGACTTAAGCTAGGTTGTCATTTATTTCTATAAGCCTTAAGTTTTGTATACCATGTGCTTGTAAAAAGGCTTCAAAGAAATAAAAGAGTACATAAATAATGATTTGAATAAGTAACCTTAAATGACTTAAGGAATAATTAACTTGAATCTAGTCTAGTAAGAAAGTAACTAGGAAATCTAATTACTTGCTTTACTAAGGTTGTATGTATTTTGTTAACTACTTGATGTGTTACTTACTTGATGTTGAATTTTGATTTGTACTAAGGTTGTATGTTATATTGTTTAAGATGTTCTATTGAAAGTTGTGGAATGTATTTGGAGTATATTATTAAAGATTTATGTGATGCATCCTTAAGAAATAATGGTGCACTTATATCTTTTATATTGAATTAATCATGATGGGTGATTGAAAGTGTATAGTGCCAAGTTATGAGAATTTGAGAAATAAAATAATGATAAAGAGTAAAAGAAAAACAACAGCAAGCCATTACATATTTCATTTGCATAAATACCTCGGAGTGGAGGTGTGTCTCACTGGAGTGGGTGGAACTATCTTGATTAAGGTACCGTTTAATAGCTCGGAGTGGTGGTGTGCTCCATTGGAGTGGGTGGGACTGTTCCACTGGAGTGGGTGGAACTATGTTAATTTTGGTACCTCTTACTAGGAATCTGAGATCTCAGTCATGCATCATGATAACAAAGAAATCATGCATCATTCATCATGTATCTGTTTTATGATGTTATTTTATTTTACTATAAATCTGTTGTTTATCTAACCATGTTTATCATATACTTATCCTATTTGTGTCTGTGGTTGACACCTGTGATGACCCCAATACATTTGGGCGAGCAGAGGAACAGTAAGCTATGGAAATCGTTGAGGAAGAAATAATGAAGGAGCTGGATGTACTATATGCTATGATTGTGATTTTCTGTTTATCTGTATTTGGTGCTACGCTAAGTTGTCTTTATCTTATTTTGTAACAAAATATTTGGGGACTGTACTTGGACTGCTATATTAAATTATGTTTGGACTATGTATTTTGATAAATTTACGAATGTAATAGATGAAATAGCTTGCTTCGCATATTATTTTTACGAGAACGAATTATGAAGAAATTTTTTTTCCGTAAATTAAAAATGTAATAGGTTAAATACGAAAATAAAAGGAAGTCGTTACACTTCGGCCCAAAACTCTTTTGACATCTTCTTACTCTTGAGCATGCTTCTTGCCATGTTGAGAATGGTTTTATTCTTCCTTTCGGCTACTCCATTTAGCTGCGGGCTTCTAGGAACGGTTAAAGGACGTCGGATTCCATTATGATCACAAAATTCTTGGAATTATTTAGAAGTTAACTCTCCACCTATATCGAATCTCATGGATTTGATCTCACGTTCACTTTCTTTCTCTACACTGGCCTTGAACTTCTTGAAGACTCCAAACACCTCCGATTTTTGCTTAAGGAAGTATACCCATGTCTTCCTTGAAAAATCATCTATGAAGAGAAGAAAGTAATTACTCTTACTATGAGCTTGGCTTCAATGGTCCACAAACATCTGTATGTATGAGCTCGAGTAGCTTGTTGGCTCTTGACAAAGGCTCCTTCGGAAAGTTCTTTCGACATTGCTTCCCAAGTAAGCACCGATCACATAGTTGATCTAGTTGACTGATGGAAGGCTATACTTTCACCATTTCTTTCTTATATAGCAATTCAAGAGCACCAAAGTTGAGGTATTTGAATCGCGGATGCCATAGCCAAGAGGCATCCTTGTAGCAGGCCTTGAGGCACTTTACAATGTCATGTTGAATGTTTAGTAGAAACATTCTATTTCTTGACATGTGCACTTTAGCAATCAAGTTATTTTGATTGTCTCTTAAAGAAAGAGTATTATTCTTTAAGTGAACATCATACCCTTTCTCTAAGAGTTGCGCCAGACTCAAAAATATTATTCTTCATATTGGGCACATAGTAAACATTAGAAATGAATTCGTGCCTACCATCTTTTAATCGAATAAGAATTTTACCTTTGCCTTTCACCGGTGTCTTTAATTCATTCCCGAATGAGACATTTCCATTCACTGATTCGTCAAGTTCTACAAACATGTCTCTCTTTCCACACATGTGATTGCTTGCCCCTAAGTCTAGATACCATTTATTCTCTTGTTCTCCTATGGTGTCGTTTGCGTACCATCAATAGAGTGCCATCTTCGTGACTCCTATCTTCCACATAGTTTTCTTTTTTCTCAATCCTTCTTGTAGGGACTCTGCATTCAGAAGCATAATGACCAAACCTTTGACAATTGTAGCACTTGATTTGAAACTTGTCACGCCTTGGTTGGGATCTACCTCTTCCACGATCTCTTGTTGAGCTCTCTCTTCGATTTTCATTTGCGTAGTTGTTGTTGAAGCTTACTCTTCCACGTACACGACCTCTTCCTCGACCACGATATCCTCCTTGTCCTCTTGTGTTGCCAAAGTTTTCTTCTTTTTCTTTGGAGTTGAGTTGTGACTGAAGTAGTTGTTCACCAACCCCTCGCTTCTTCTTTTGTTTCTCCTCATATGCTTGTAAAGAGCCCAAGAGTTGCTCTATTATCATAGCTTCTAAATCTTTTGTTTCTTCTATGACAGTGACAATATGATCGAATTTTGAATCTAAAGATCTCAAAATCTTCTCCATAATTTTTACATCATCTATCTTTTCACTATTTCTTTTTAATTCATTAGTCACGATCAAGACTCTAGAAAAATACGAAGATACTTTCAGCATCTTTCATGTGTAAAGTTTCGAACTCACTTCTTAGAGTTTGGAGACATACCTTCTTGACTGGTTCAGAACCCTTGTAAGAGGTTTGTAGCTTCTCCCATGCTTCCTTTGCGGTGGTTGCCTCCAAAATCTTCTCAAAAGCATCATCATCCAATCCTTGATAGATGAGATAGAGAGCTTTCTTGTCTATCTTTCTTGTATCCTTCAAGCTATCCCTTTAAGCTTGGGATAGAGCAACTCCTTCTTTTGGCTCATCGTAGCCTTTCTCTACCATTTCCCACACATCTTGTGATCCAAGGAGGGCCTTCATCTTCATACTGCAATTATCATAGTTGCTCTTGGTGAGCATAGGGACTTGGAATGGAACCATGTTACTACTTGCCATCTCTCTAAAAAAGGATCATAAGGCTCTTGATACCAATTTGTTGGAAGGAGGATAGTTGAGAAAATGAAAGCTTTAGAAAGATTTAGAGGAAGAGAACACTTTATTACTACACAACTCTTTTTCTCTTGGCTTGATACAAAATGGTGGAGAACTTTCCTATTTATACTAGTAGCACCTCCTTAACCAATGGCTAGAATTGTGCCAACACAATTCTCATCTAATGACTACAAATCATCCTCTAGAATTTTCCACACTCTTCAAGATTAGATATTTATGGTGGTGGTTTCTAGATACAACTATTCTTTAGATATTTTTATGGAGATATCTAGAGTGGACTATTCTAGATTTTGGGCTAAACATCTCTTGGATATTTCTAGATATTGAGTCATTTAACAACTAATCCCAATAAACCTAAATCAAATTTATTATTATTCAACACAACTTTTATCAAGGGTTGCACTTTCAGAAATTTTGGTGTTGCTGTTCCAGGACTGTTAATACCATTTTCCTTATTATTATCATGCATACCATGCAAGTTAGTAGCAAGATGCATCTTCTCTACATTGTCGTCATTGGAAGGGGCGATTTGCAACGGTTCTTAACAAGTAACCTTATCATAGACTCCTATTTCTTTATCACAAGATTTTGCATTATGATATATCAGGAGGGAGCCAACTGCCGCTGAACATGGCAATCCATCCCCAAATTCAGATTATAGTGGCTTCAGTTCATTTTCAAGTGAACAAATTTCAGTTTCGGCCTGCTCCAGTACATGTGAAATGACATTTTTCCATATCTACAACTTAGTCATTGCAGTGAATCCTTCTAGAGTAGAATCTTCAAAGCTCGGATTGTCAGATTGTAGCAACTTAGCAATTGAAGAACTCAACCTATTCAAAGAGTTGGCCTCTATCCTCTGCAAATTCAACAAAGAAAACTTCTGTTGGTGATTTTGAGATCCAGGACTAGGTGAACTCCCCAAATTACAAACATCATTGTCCACAGTTGCAACTTTTATGCGCAGCGTATCACCCGCACCTGCTACAAACCAAAACTCAGTTATGAAAAACCAGTGATATACATGACAAAAAACATGCTTGCGCATACATAATACATTCAGACACTTGAGTAAGTTTGACTCACCAGATATCAAAGTCCTATATTCATTATAGTTCTATATGATCTAAGATAAACATGCTAACAAATCAGATGCCATTGCATTATCAGTAGTAATAATCATTCCAACAAGGTAAGTTTCCTTGTTCTGTAACCAACTCCCTTGGGTAGCTAAAAAGAACTATAGGGCTTAGTTAAATAACTTCATTATCAGCACTTACAAGAGAAGAAAAATAAGAAGCTATCCAATAACTTGAAATTAGCGAGCCTATATGTAAGACAAAATCAATTTTTTGAAAGTTAAATGAGAGTTTCTGTAAATTTGCTCATGCATAAGCCTATTTTAACTTATAAAAGAAGCTTAAGGCCTTGTCTGAATAAACTTGTCTATAAGTACTCATAGAAGAAGAAAATTATCAGGTAAATAAATAAAAATTCTCTCCTATGTTAAAATCAACTTATACACTTAACTTTTATAAAACATCCCTTTTTAAAGTAAAATAGGCATGCAAAGACATCACAGTAAAAACAAACATTCCAACAACATTGGCACCCCCACCTAACTTAGATAGAAATGTCTCTAATCTAACTTCTCCAAATGCGGAAGTATATGAATTCATTTAAGCTTTTGAAAGAAGCTCGGTGCATTTTATCTTATTTTCTTCTCTTATAATTACACACACACACACACACACATATATATATGTATATATATATAAGTTTATATAGATAGGACTTAATTCATTTTAGTAGATGTGGGACTTGAACACACCTTCTTTGTCCATGGCTACCCACCACAACTAAAGTGGGGTAGGGGTGACTGCAATTAAAGCCCATTTCTAACAATTACTATACATGCTTGTGAGAAGTTTATTCAACCATGGCCATAATAAAGAGTAGTTGATAGAATCTAACAACATACTTGACAAGAAAATGCATGCGACTGAAGTTAGCGTAAAACCAGGAGCAACAATTGCACTTACACCATCACCCTCAGTTTTCTTCTCTCAAACTTAGCAAGTCCTTGTCCATGTTAGGAAATTAAATTTCTTGATGTTATTATGTGCTACATATTGTATTAATAATTATATTATGCTATTTAATATATATTGGGTAAATTAAACGGATCAATTAAATATGCCCAAATTGATTCCTAAGTAAATATGGGATAAATGAGTTGATACCAGTGTTGGGCCAATTAGGTTTAATGGGAGCTTACTGGCCCAACAATAAACATTATATATATAAGGTTATGGTGCCCAATATGTCAAATCAAGTTTCTTTTCTTTCTTTCCCATCTAGAGAGAATACCCTCTCAGGACTGATTTGACTGAGGAAGACTAAAGCTCATAAGGAATAACTAAAGGTTATAAGATTAAAGATCGATCATTGCCGCCATGAAAACATATACGCATTATTTGTTTAAGATTTCTTGATGATTCAATATTATATTTCTGGGATTCTATTGGGTGAGGGTTTTTACCATAAGGATTAAAGAATTAATTTTTCATCAATTGGTATCAGAGTCATATCATATTAAATTATCGAAAAATTATTGGATTTTCATGTGGGTTGTTGAATATGTTATTATGGTTTCAATGCAGTGCATACAAGTTTTACTTTACACTCTTTACCAATTGATTTTGTAAAGTGCTTGTATGGTCAAATCAAATACTACTGTTGTCATCCGTAATTGAGCACATCCGTAATTGAGTGCATACAAAAATAGTTTTTTTTTTTAAATCAACTACTCTAGAATATGTCCTACCACTTCATTTGGTTGTTTTGGAATCAACCACTGGCAAATAACGGATAAGTTGTTTATCAATTGTTTGATAAAATCTGTTATCATTTTATTTTTTTAATTTTTTTATAAAAAAAAAAACACAAATGTGAGCGTTGTTGCATTTGGTCTGGCAAACAGGGAACATTTTTTTTGTTTCCAATGCTCAACGGTTTTTTATAACAATAAATTGCTGATTATATATATATAAAAGATTATTATTGTCAGCAACTAAATAATTATTTGTTATCAGGAATTACATTCAATCTATTAGGATATAGTTTGGGTAATTTTATTATAATCTCATTCAGAAAATTAAGAGCAATAAAATTAAGGAACTTAGATATTTAATTAAATAAAATAAATTTTTAGTTTATGTTTGTTTTATTTAATTGTTATTACTTTTAATTGTCTTGTATTTCATAATAAATTGATTGAAACATTATTGTTGTCAAAGTAACCTCTGTTGTGGATAATTCATTATTATGAAGTATAAAGATTAGTATATTTGTTATTTATGTGAATAACCACGGCCCAAAGGAAAATTATTATTTGGCCAAATAATATATATACATGTGGTAATAAATATGTGATGATTATAAAGATTTTCATGTAAGCAGTAATCGGCCCAAAGGAAGACTATAACTTGATAGAATTTATTATCAATGTTTGATTATGGCGTTGAGAGTACCACTTACAAATTGATATTTTTGGTCCAAAGATCAAATGTTAATGTTGTGCTAGGTATCTTGTAAATGGGCCCACATTGGTTTGTATTGTTTGTTAATGTCATGTATATGATTTTTTTTAATTATGCATTTGGTATGACATAAATGTTAAATATGTTATCTTATTTGTTCTCTGTACAATTTCTGCTACTACTGTTAATTATGTTGCTCAAGTGAACATGATTCCTATGTTGAACGGGATGAAATTTAAATTATGGAAAGAGAATGTGGAAATTGTTCTTGGTTGCATGGATCTACACCTTGCGCTAAGGATGGAGAAACTCATTTCCACTCCGAAAAATCCAAATTTGGATTACATAGAGAAGTGGGAGCACTCTAACTGCATGAGTCTGATGATCATGAAACGCTCCATTCCGGAGGTGTTTCGACGCTGCTAGAATCAATATTTTTTCTTCATCAAATTGTTGACATGAGAAAATTTGTTCTACCTTCATCTCCCACTCAAAGTAAACTTCGGGATTGTTATCACCATAGAATTTTGGAATTTTTATTTTCACTTCACCCAATCCTCCATTTCTCCCATCTCTCTCTTCTCTCCTCTAATCTTCCTCATCTCTATTTTGCCTCCTAAGATTGTGTCTCCTATCCTCCCCCTCACTCCTTTCATCATAATAATTTTCTCCATGAGAGGAAGCATGCTCACTCACCCTCCTACTACCATGAGTCTCTCCATCCACACTACCATTTGGACTACTCCTTCTTTGAGTCTTCTTTTGTAACTCCACAAATCTTGCATCCATTTTGGTTTGCAAGTCTTCCATTTGTTTTGTCATGACTTTCATCAACCTATAGGTCCTAGGTGACAAAGCCTCATCTCCTATTGAGCTCATCCTTCAAAAGAAATGTAGCAAAAACACAAGTATTTAAGAAAATTCTCACCACTCTCTAAGTGTTTGCCACTCATACTCGTATTTGCACACTTTATCTAGGCTCTTTCTATAATGTTCTCGCTTACTTTTTTCCACTCTTGTTCCTCTCTATAGTTTTTAAGCAAAAACTTCTAATCAAATCAAGCTTCTTTACTACAGTGAAATAGGAAACAATTCTAGGCTAGGCTCAAGAGTCCAAGAACAAGAAAACTTTAAGACAAAACCTTGGAAATTTTAAGCGACAAGCAACAAAAGCAAAAATTTGAGAAAAACAGAACTCTAATTGGAATTTAATGAGACAACTCAAGGATATATTGGCTGCACCAAAATGAACAAGGAGGATATGCAAAGTAAATCCAATTGCTAAAAGCCAAATTTCATCAAATTTGCATGTCATACAAGTTCACTTAATTTTGTGGTTCAAAGGAAATTTTGGAACTTGTAATTTTATAACTTTCTTTGCTTCTAAATTCTGTTTTTCTTTGTAATTTTCCAGCCACTAATTCAATAATTTCTTGGCTGTAATTTGATTGTTTTTCCAGCCACAATTCACAAACTTTTTGGGATGCACTTTGATTATTTTTCCAGCCACAATGTCACAAACACTTAGGCTGCACTTCTTTGTTTTTCACTTTGTACAAGTTCAAGAATCCTTTAAGAAAATGATGAATCACGAAAATATGATGTATAACAATTGTAAAATTTTCTTCTAACAACTCAATTTAGTTTAGGCATGAGAGTAGAATCAAAACAAGTGGTCATACAACACAAAAACACTAACTAACACAAGTTTACAAGAATCAAAGCTAGAAAAAATAAAGAACATGAAGAACATAAGGACATGAAATCACACAAAACTTGAAGAAAAA
>PYAF01002665.1:49506-69203 GCA_007407185.1 Glycine tomentella
CCACTTGGCTCAGCACAACACAATCAAGGCTCTAGCCTATCAGAGAACTATCAACAAGTGACTCTACACAAGTCACACAGGCATATACAGAGCCAAGATTCAAAGTCATCAGAATCAAAAACTGAAAGCTAATCCTTCATCTATACCTCGCTCTAAACAAGTTTCTCTACAGGACCCTGGGCTAATTCTAGCCCCAACTAATATGGGTCACTATTCATAAAACCCCCCAGGATCAAAATTAAACGGAGAAACTTGAGTCTCTTACCTCAGGGATGACTTAAAAGACCTCAGGACAGCTTCCTCAAGCTCTAGCGTCCTTTATACGTCGTGGGTCTTCGCCAATCTCAAGTTCTCTGAGGTTTCTCCCTTGAGAATTCACTTCTCACCCAAAATGGGGTTTCAAGAGCATGAAATGAAGGATTAAAGCTCTCAAAGGGTTTCTAATATGATCAAGGGTCATCAAGAAGTGTTTAGGCTAGTATATAAGGTCCCTAAAAGCTTGGGAGGGTCTTCAATGGAGGTGGAAGGCAGAAGGAAGAAGAAAACACTTTTTCCCTCTCCTTTTTTGCATTTTGGACCTTAAATACCCGGCCTGACCGACATTGCCGCGCTCCTGGCGCCACTCTGGCGCTCTTGGCACCAATTTGCAGCACATGTGGCGCTCTTGGCGCCACTCTGGCGCTCTTGGCGCCAATTTGCAGCACCTGTGGCGCTCTTGGCGCCAACTTCCAGCACCTGTGGCGCCACTCTGGCGCTCTTGGCGCCAGATTCCGTCGCTAACTTCTGTCGCTAATTCCGTCGCTAAATTCCTCACTAAGGCTTTTTCGACAGAATTTTATAATTTAAATTCTTATTTCTTTTACACCTTTTTATAAAAAGCCTAGGTTATTATAATATGTAGATTCATGTTTCCGAATCCAGTACGAGATTTGCGAAACAGAATTTGATACTACATCTAGTACGAGATGTAGAGACCAGGTGCAAATACATGGAAATGATATGCATGACTAGCGTAAGATGGCCGCAACATTTCTACATCCAATACGAGATGTAGCTACATATAGTACGATATGTAGAGGCCATGCGCACCCTGGAATTTCATTCATGCATGCATGTTATTTGAATGGTTATTTGTTGTTTGGTTTTTGTTGGAATTTATTGATGGTTTACTAACATACTAACGTGTTTGGTGGTTTAGTTTTGCCTAGTAAGAAATTTTATTTCTCACTAGACTTGTTTCATTTTTTTATTATGATGACAACATTGATCGTGTTTCTTGATGCACTGGATTTGGTGATGGTGTAGGAATGAAGATAGAAACTAGGCTGGTGTATGGAAAATCTTGTACTTGTATAATAAGACGTGATGTAATAAGTAATCAGTTCAGTTTAATGAATGAAGTTTTCACTTATAAAATTTATACTTTTAGAATTCTTACTAATATACGTCTTTAAAAAGAAACAGTTGAAAATAAAGGAATACTTCACAACAACCAAGAGGGGGGTGAATTGGTTGAACCTTGGTATTTTAAAATCAAATTCAAATCAAAGTTTCAGGATCTTTATCACTTTGAAAAACCAAGAAGCCTTTTACTCAATCAAATAGCACAACCAAAGAATTCAATAGATCAAAACAGAACTTGTTGAACAATGAATGTGATTCAAAGAATGAAAGATCAATGAATAAGATGATAATAGAGATATAGGAATAAGAACACAAGCAATTTATACTGGTTCACTTCAAAAACATGAAGCTACATCCAGTTTCTTCTAATTCACACTGAATTAAAGTTCCACTATTATAAAATATTCTTACAAGCTTTTACAAGAACCTCCCCTTTATCAACCCTAGATAAAAAACAAAAATCTAAAACCCTATTAGACTTCTAAGGAGAAAGATCTAGAGAACACTGCTCTGATCTTTAAGCTAGAGAACCCTTTTCTAGTCCCAAGCAAAAAGAACCCAATTACAATAGTCAATTACAACAGAATTTGTAAACAGAATTACAATCAATGAGTTAAGGAAAGAAATAACCTGATGATCCAGTGAATGACATGCAAATGAATGAAAAATTCAGGTTGAAAGACAAAAACAAACTCAGAACATTCTTCTTCCTTAACCTTTGAAAGAGACTTCTTGCTTTAAAGAATCAGTTAAATACCCATGAATGTTTAGTTGAAGCAAGAACTCATAGAACTCAGAAAAATCACTTTGGAAGTGTTTAGAAAGCTTGTGTATGCTCAGAATACGAATTGATAAAGTTACAAAACAAGCTAAGCCTTGATTCTATTTATAACAAACTTTTGTAATTGTCAGTAATCGATTAAACGCTCCATATAATCGATTATTTAACTCATGTAATCGATTAAATCAACCTTGTAATCAATTAAAGTGTTCAACAAAGTTTCTGGGCATGAGCAACGAGCAAAATAATCGATTATTCCGTCTTGTAATCGATTAAGATAAGAAGCTTCAAAATGTCAAAATGCACTATGTAATCGATTACGAACTTTGGTAATCTATTAAACCAGAAATCTTTTAAAAAACAGAATGAACTATGTAATCGATTACAACATGTGGTAATCGATTAAATCATAAAAACAAGATTTTTAGTTTGAACTAAATAATCGATTACAGTTCCTGGTAATCGATTATTCCAAGAGGGCTTAAAAAACAGATTTTAACTAAGTAATCGATTACAGAAATTTAGTAATCGATTATAATTCATAACAAAGCAGTTCAGTCTTATGCAAAGACAAAATAATCGATTAAAATTTTTATAAAGGTTTTCTAGATTTGAATGAAGAACAAAATAATCGATTAACTCTCTTTGCTAATCAATTAAAATAGTGAAAGACTTATTTATCCAAAAACATTTCAATCCAATTGAAACCTTAGTTAAATGTTAAAAGCTTTGTTTGATTTTAATGAAAAACACTTAGTTAAATCAATGAATGCATGGATCAATCAAATAGCTCTCCTTTTACATAAATTTTTCAATTCCAAGTCTTCAAGCATGTTAAAAGCTCAAAACTAATCTTGAATCAAAGACTTCCAAACTTCATGAAGCTCCACCTATATCCAACAACAGTATTAAAAATTATCTAGAAATATATTAGGTCATTACATTATTTCTTTGTGTTTTTTATTCCCATGTGTTTTATTCCCTAATGAGAGAAAGTTTGTGTTTTTTCTTTGTGTTTTTTTAATTAAATATAAATAATGCTGAATTGGTTTTGTAACTTCACTGTTCCAAATGCACGCTATCAAGTTTGACACAGTTTCTCATTTTTTTGTAGGTTTGCATTTGCTTCACTGGAGCTAGATTCTGTAGCTAATTTCATCCCAATAAATCTAATGATGCTAAAGTAATTAACACTCTTCTATTGGTTTCTAGGTTCTCTTGAAGATTTGGTCTTTAATCAAAGTGCTAAATGAATATTAACTATCTTGGTGAAATGATAAATGAATATTCTTAAAAATATTCACTGTGGGCATAAAATGGTAACCTTGTATATGTCATAAGCCTTAATTGTTCCATACATCTACCATCTAAAATTGTTTGTTATAAAGTGCCTTGGGGGGGACTTGTTTTAGATTTTTTGATGGGTTATGGTGGCATTGGATTTGAACTCATGAAGTTTGACTGTGATATTCCTTGCCTGGAATCTTATTTGATTGAGAATGTTGTAATCTTAAAATTTTCAGGTTTGAACTATACTACACATAGGTTGTGGCTATGGTAGCTTTGGAGCACATCTGTTCGACAGTCAGCTTTTGACTATGTGCATTGCAAACTATGAGCCTTCTGGCAGTCAAGTTTAGCTCACTCTGTAGAGGGGTCTTCCTGCTATGATTGCTTCTTTCACTTCAAAGCAGTTGCTATATCCATCTCCATCCTTTGATATGTTACATTGTGCAAGATGTGGCATTGATTGGGACCAGAAAGGTATCTTTCAACTTTCAATCTATGCTACTTTATGTTGGATCAAGATGCATTTATCATATTTTGTACTTATTTTTAGTTGAATGTTAAATTTCTGGACTATATAGATGATACATCATACTTTATGTGTCAATGGAAGAAGTTAGTTGTCATCAAATAAGAATAGAATCCACTCCTTGGTTCTTCAATTACATCTGTGTTCTAATTTTTCCCTATTGAACCTAGACATTCAATACTATTTTGTGACCAATGAAAAATTATGCCAGTTGACTGGCTTCTATTTTGTTCATTTAAAACATACTCACATGTAACTCCTTCAATATGAGAAGCAAAAGTCAAATAGTGAGCTAAAATGCACAATAACTTAAAATGTAACTCCTTCAGTTGTGACTCTAGAAATTTTGTATAAGAAACCACCTAACACCTCATCAAGCAGACATCAATCGTATGGTGTTATATGGCGTGGAGAAACTGCAACTATACCAAGAGGTTTGGTGTTCCACAACAATGGAAAGCCACTAAGAATAGTTGTTCCTAACTGAGTAAGTTACAAGGAGTTTGTTTCTAAAGACAAGAACCCTCCTGGAGTAAGAGGCTATTTTTAGTGATTGATGAAGCAACTCAATTAAAAGAATGTGAATCTGCCATTCCATTACAACTTCTAGGCCTCTGCAGAGGTATTCTCATAGGTGATGAGAGACAACTTCCTGCAATGGTTACTTGCTCTTTCTCCTTTTGTTGTATCATTGAGTGTGTGCTTATCATGAACTTCATTGACTGTTTGTTATGTGATATAATATAGAAGTTAATTAGAAGTTAGCATTACACTGTCATTTTATTACATGTTATCTGTGTGATAAGTTTATTGACTTTTATAATAACTATTTGAAAGTCAGAATAAGTCATATATGAAATGATTTCTAATTTATTAACAGTGTAGATATCTTTGCTATGATAATGCATTAAATTTAAATATAATATAACATTACATGATTAACTCCTTTTCAATATTTTCTTCCAGAATTTGTGAAGAGAAGGAAGAAAGTTAGCATAGGAATCATATCTCCATATAAGGCTCAAGTTTATGAAATCCAGCAAAGGGTTAAGATGTACCTTTCAGTTTTTGATTCCTATTTCTTTGTTAGTGATAGTTCTGTTGATGGTTTTCAAGGCAGTGGAAAGTAGTTTGTCAAAATATGAAAATATTCCTCTATAATTGCAAACTCCTGAGTGCATATGTGATTATGCAATTCTTGTTTAGTGGATATGTAAATTTATTATGATAATAAATTCCTGAGTGCATATGTGTGGCACGAGCAAGATGTTCAAAGTGGTCGATCATACCAAAACTGATATGCGGCTTCACCTGTTAATTTATTGCATAAAACCTGGTGGCTCTAAATAATTAAAGTATACAAATTAAGGTGTCATTAGGTGACCACACTCATAATTATTGATGAACGCATGCCCTCTGGTATATCATTGTGAGTCATCCTCCATGCACTATTTACATTGATAGAAGAAGCCTCCTAGTAATATAGTATTGACATAACAAGTCCCACGTAGGGTCACACATCCATAAAATCACCTTTCTCTTTGGATCTTCGTGTAATATTTTGCCACAAAGTCCTCAACTATTTAAGCAAATGCTAATGGTAGGCGATTTTTGATAAATACTATCAGATTGATTTTTTTGTTAACAATAGAATGCTTTTAAGTGATTTTCATAAAATAATAATATAGAATTTTTGTTAGCTATACCAAACTTAAAATTGAAACAATTATGATGCAATAGAGATGCTTGAAGCAGAAATTAGAGAATCTTCCTGGAATTTGAATACTTCATTGGAAGAGAATATAAACAACATAATTTGATTTCTTATCTTTGTTTTCACAATCATAATTAATTTAATTTATATATCATATATGCTCATTTGAATTGATTAATAGTACATAATAAATAGAAATTCTACTTTTTATTTTTTATGAGTAATATTATGTATTTATTTTATTCTCAAATAAAAAACTATATTTCTCTTTTACTTATTATATTGTTTCAGCATTTATTATTATTATTATTATTGTTGTTGTTGTTGTTGTTATTGTTGTTGTTGTTGTTAGATTTGTTTGGAACCTCCTGCATCTACTGAAAAATTACAAGTTGTAGCCTTGGAGGTTTCAAATTTCTTGACAATTCAAAGGCTAATAACATCTCTCTCTCTCTCTTTCATCTTTCACTCTCTCTTTCATCTTTCTCCATTTAATTTTAAAAAAAAAAACACATTAAACTAAGACAGTTTTCCTTAAAAACTGTCTTAGAAAGATGTTTAAATTTTTTTTATAAAAAAAAAACATATTCTAAGACGGTTATAGGAAAAATCGTCTTAGAATATAAAATTCTAAGATGGTTCTTCCTAAAAACCGTCTTAGAAATACTATATATTTTTAAAAAATGAGTTTTTAAGACAGTTTTTGGGAAAATCGTTTTAGTATCTCAACATTCGAAGATGGTGATAAGGAAAATTGTCTTTGAATTTGACATTCTTAGACAATTTTTGTAAGAACCGTCTTGAAAAGGAGTTTTTACAAATTTTTTATTTTAAAAAAAAACTCCTTTTCTAATACGGTTCTTAGGAGAACTGTCTTAGAAAGTGAGCATTACAAAGACGGTTTTATAATTGTCTTCGAAAGTAACGACTTTCAACAATGCTCGATACAAAGACAAATGTACAACCGTCTTTATATGGGGTATACAACCATCTTTAAATAGCGCTTTTGTAGTAGTGTCAATTATTTTTATGAAAATAATATTTACATGTTGCAATGTAATTGTGACTTTTCAAGGCTTTAATTTTTTTTCCCTATCCCACTCCCTATTGCTTTCTAAGCAAACTATTGGGAGGATAAGACAAAATTTAATATTGTGATTTCACCCATATCAGTATTGGTTGTTACTCCTCATAAGTAGTAGAGTAAACTAATGATTCAAATGTCTCAATTATTGGATATTACAATTTCATACACCATATAACATACATGTACATTCATAATAATTATATCTCATAATTATGGTATTAAAACATGTGTACAGTTCACAAGTAAATCATGCAACCCATCCAAGGCATTACTAATGAATCCTAGCATGAATGTGCTTCACTAAGCACGATCATGCTCCCTTCAAGTATGTCTATATTTTAAAGCATGAGACAAACCCAAAACATGGATCCGGAAACCTTGCAAGATTGTTCTCATTATAGATTTACTTAGAAATCATATGAAATACTTTTAAATAATTTCATAAATAAATATATTGTTAAATAATATTTATCTAATGAGGTTGAAATTAAGTTTTACATTAAAATTTAATTTATATTTTATCATTTAATATTTATTTATCATAAAATGATATTTGTAATGATCCGTCTCTCACTACGATATCACCACTCTAAACTTATAATTTAAAATTTTAAATGAAAATTGTATTAAATTGATTATGAAAATGAAGGTAAATTTCTCACGATAATACACTCACAAAAACTGCACAAATATGTAAATACATACATACATATATATATATATATATATATTAAATCATTACATATCATTCACATGTCAGAACATAATTCAATTTTCACATATATCTATGTTTGAAATTATATGCTCGATCAAAGAGAAACAAGGAACCAACAAAGAAAGAGTTGACAACAAAACACAACTTTCTCCCAAAATAAATTCTAACATTATCATATCGACTTGGCGGGTCCAACAAAAGGATTTCCCTCCAACATCACCTACTGCTACTCATCTACTCCCATGAACTTTGCGATCATCACAGGTACCAACCACACATTACTAAATTGCAAGGGTGAGTTTATTATACAAGATCAACAAGCACCAGATATCAATGATTAGCAAGAAAATAATAATAATAACCACAATCATTCTCAGTAATTAATCAGTTCAACACACACTCAACCAACTAGTCATCAACTTTTTCCACAATTCAAATCAATTATGCTAAGAATTATGCATTCACCTAACTCAACTCTCAAATGCAATGTGGTACCATTCGTCAGGAAATAGCCTAAGTATGCCCACATGACACTCTCACTTAGGAAAATGATGCAGTAGCTCGTCGAGGTCACACTTTCGTGCACAGGCCACTCCCCATGGTGATAAGCCAGAGTCACAAGGGAGTTCCAAATCGAGAGATATGCCCCAAGTACCCGCATTTTTATTCTCGGAAAAATCACAGGTACTTATTGCCACCATTCTATTTCCATGCAACTATGAAGTATGAAACATCAGCACCACCACTGACCGTTGATAGTTAAAAATTCTAAGCAACCCCTTTCCCTCTCCAGGGATGCTTAAAATTCTTAAACTCATAATCTTCCCTCCCAGGGATATCCAACAAGTCACTGCACCCCCATGTACATACACAACATCCATCCATCACAAAAAAATAATCAACATTAACATCATCTCTTGTCAATGTCATCATCAACATCAACATCATCTCATCTCAATATCATCATCAACATCAACAACATCTCTTATCAATGTCATCATCAACATCAACATCATCTCATATTAATATAATCATCAACATAATTTCATTTCAATATCATCAACATCATCAGCAATTGCATTCCACATATACATATATAACACATGTATGGAATTCGCATTCTCCAGGTCTTCAGACAACACAAATCTCATACATTCACAATCCATAATACCACGAGATTGATATTTTAGGAAAATTCTAAATTAAAAAGGAAAACTATAATATACAAAACAAACTCATGCCCATTTAAAATTTAATAAAGAAGTAAATGTTAGAGTTAGGGGGAGCTCAAGAGGATCAAAAGCTAAGTCTCAAGTCTACAAAGTGTTTAGGCTTTTTTACATGCCAAATCAATTTAATTGGTAATTGTACTTTGTGTATCAAATGAAACTTCCAATGATCCATTGCATGAAGCTCACTCAGGATTTTTGCATTCATGTTTTCATAAAAGCATGTCTTTTGGAAAAAGCTTTTTTGAAACAAATGGTTTTCATGATTGCATAAAAGTCAAAGTGTTCAAAGTTTAAGGTTTTGGAAAAACATTTTTTCTCTACTTTAATCGATTACCAACTTGTGGTAATCTATTATTTAAGCTTTGAAGAACGCTTTAATCGATTACAACAGAATGGTAATCGATTACACTTCACAAAGTCACAGAAAGTCTTCCTGTGTTAATCGATTACGATTTGTGGTAATCGATTAATGGGTGCATATTTGAAAACTAAGATTGTCTGTGTTAATCGATTACATGGCGAATTAATCAATTACTTTGTTCATAAACTTTTTCCAGAAAGCTCAAGAACACTTCAATCGATTAAAATTGTTAACAATTGATTACATTAGTGGTTTTAATTGATTACATTAGCGATTTAATCGATTACTGACAATTTCAAACTGCTTAACTCAGTCAAAGTCCCAAAATCCTCAAGATACAATGAATTGGAAGGAGGGTTTCTTCTTGGGCAAGTTTCAAAAGAAGTTTTGTAAAGAAGGTTCTGAAACAACTTCTTCCATCTTTCAATTCAAGGCTGGTAAATCATTTGTATACTTCATTTACTAGATCAAAGGTGGTTTCTTTCTTTACACTTTGTTGTATCATCTCTTGAGATTCTTTTTGGTATTAATAACATATGATTTCTTAGAGCTTTACTAGGATAGGTGTTCCTAGGGGATAAGAGTAGAGGTGGGTCTTGATCATAAAGATTCTAAGGTGTTAGAAGTCTTGTTCTTAATCAAGGTCTGATTAAGATTGATTATGTAAAAAGCTTGTAAGAGTATTTTTGTTATTAGTGGAACTCTAACCATTGTGGTTAGAAGAACTGGATGTAACTTCTCAAAGGTGAGAAGTGAACCAGTATAAACCATTGTGTTGACTACTTCCTTCAATCTTTTCTTGCTATCTTAATCTGTGATTCTTTGGTGTTATCTTTCTTATTCTACAAGTGATTGTTTTGTGATTGTATTCTTGAGCTGAGTGGTTTGATTGGTTGGTGCATTCTTGGTTCAATTGTGATACGATCTTAATTACTTTGATTCTTAAAGATTTTTAAAAGATCGAGTTTAAACCAATTCATTGTGTGTTCATACTGTTTTCACTAAATAGGAGAATAAATTATAAAATTTGGGCAGAGTCTCCTTTATAATTAAGAGTTTTCCCAAAAAATATAATCATTACAACAACAACATCATTCATCAATAACAAATATATCGCATCCTATTAGTTTAAAACACATTTTTTCTTGAAAACCAACACGCAATAGGGACAGATATACATCTGATAATTGGGTTTTCTGACCCCAACTATGGTATCAAAAGCTGTAAACAAGTAATAAACTTCCCTCACCTATCTATATTCCTTTGTTAACTCCTTGTAGCATTGTTTTGATATCTCTCAGGTTCACATCATTTGGTCCAAACACAGAGCTCTATATACCAAATCGAAGACAATTTAATATAGATTTCAAAGACAAGGTTAATATTAACATTCAGGGTCAAATACCCACTCAAATTTAAAAGGGACTAAAATGGTGTTTTGGGAGACCACATCAAAAAGAAGTCATTTTGAAATTTCGATCACACCAATGTGGCAGGGACTCAACATGGGTCACAAAAGTGACATCAATGTTATAAAATGTAACTTTTACAACGTCTCATTTCCAAAGGTTTTTCAAAGGAAGTGGTGTAAAAATATCCAATAACAGTACCCAAGTCACAAAAGATACTAAGAGAGGTTCAAACTAGCTAGGAGAAGACATAGAAAACACGGTTACCTTGAAGAAACCGCGAAGGGAGGATTGGAGGATTCGTTCTCTACAGAATCTTCGAGTTGAGTTTTAAAGATTACGCTTCGATTAAAGTGTTCTTCGTGCGGTGGTCTGACGGTAAGCAACGACGGCTCGTGGTGGTCACCGGTTGTCATGGGTGGTAGAGGAGAAGGATGAGAGCTAAGGTGAAGGTTTTAGGGAAGAAGAAAGCATAAAATTTGTGATTTCACATTGCTGCATGTATTTGTAGCCGACTTTACTTGCCTGGGCAAGCTAACCCAGTTTTTAAAATTTTCACTGCTTCTGTGAAAATATAATATATCATGCTCCAAATCCCAACAGTCAACATTTTCATACATGGGTTATGAGCCTATCTTTAAATTTGTAGGCGATTCAACAGTTAACCAATCCGAGCTTGAGATGTTACCAAAACAGGTTTTGGGTCAAACTCGAAATCACAACCAATTTAGATCAATCAATTCCACATAACCTAACATCCACATAAACCTAATATTTATATAACGAAGTTGAAAGTTTTATATAAAATTTAATTTAAATATAATTTGTTAATATATTTATTACAAAATAATCTTTTGACTATAACATCATAAATAAAAAATTTGTTAATTAACAATTATATATTAATGTTAAATATTTTCAACATAAATATATAATAAATTATTTTATTAAATATATTATAATTACAAAATAGTTTAAAAATTTATTTCATCAATAATATCATAAATTAAAACCTACTAGTGTAACACCCTAAAATTTCGATAACGAAAAATATATAGTGGAAATGTTGTGTGAATTATCCTTGTGCAACTACTTGGTGTGAATCTTAGGATATGTGAAGTTTATTTGGTCTATGTTTGAATTATTAGTGTGAAATGTTAATTAGAGATAAAAAAAAGATAATTACAAAAATGTTTGAAGGAGAATAACCATATTACCCTTTAACTTGATGTGAGAATTACCATTATACCCTTGAAGTGAAAATTACAAAAATGTCCTTGAGGTGAAAATTATAATAATACCCTTATATATTTTGAAGTGAAAATTACAAGTATACCCCTGGAGTGAGTGAAAATTACCAAAATACCCTTGGATATTTTGCCTTAGATATTTTGTGGAAACTTGAAGAAATTACAGAAATGCCCCTGGGATGACAAATTATCCTTAGTAACAGATAAACACCATAAGAAAACTAAGAGTACCTAGATTGGGCAAAAATTTATGATTAGGTAAGCCAGAAGATAAGTCTCAAAATTTTATTGCTCAATATAATATATGCAAGAAAATAAAACTTACAGTGAAAAAATGAAGGAATATCACATGAATATCTAAAGCTATCATGAGCTATAATATATGAGAAACACCTATGATGGTAGTGTGATACAAGAATGATAGGATACAAAACTAATGGATCCAAGTGGCAAGTTTAGAAGTGTTTAGAAAAAATTTAGTCATGATTATTTAACTTAAGATAAGAAACAAAATTTTAGTAACAAAGAGATATAGTCGTGTGGATGAAAAATAAAGGAACACTTCAAAACAACCAAGAGAGGGGGTGAATTGGTTGAACCTTGTCCAATTAAAATTTTAAAATCAGAGTTACCACATGATCTTTATCACTTTCAAAAATTGTTTTAATACCAACAATCAATATTCAATCAAATTCCCTTTCCACAAAGAATAGAAAACAGAGTATAAAATTCTGAGCAATGATATTGATTCACAAACAAAGTAATTATAAGATGATGAGATTAAGAGAAAGATTAGCCACAAATTTTATACTGGTTCACCTCAAACACTATGAGGCTACATCAAGTTCTTCTACTCAATACTAGAGTAGAATTCCACTATTGCAAAAATATACTTACAAGCAATTATACAAGTCTCTCTTTATCAACCCTAGATAAAGTTCAGAAGTCTAAAACCCTATTAGACTCTTAGAGACCAAACCCTTTGCCAAGAACACTACTCAGCAAAAACTAGAGAAACATTATCTCTACACTTGCAAGAAACTCATTTACAATAGACTAATCTTTACAAAAATTCAAAGAACAGTTTACACCATCAAAGAACAAGGAAAGATATCACCTGATAATCCAAGAATGAATGAACAATGAATGATATTCAGGTTGAATAACAGATTACTAACTCAATGCATTCCTTTCCTTAATCTTTTAATGAACAATGAAGCTTTTTCTTCTTGATTCACTAACTCATACGAATTTGTAAAGCTTCTAAGTGTTTAGAATCTCAGAATTATCACTAATAAAGGCTCAGAGCGTTTGTGACAACTTACAATTCGTAATTCTCAAAATACTCAAAAGTTACAAACCTCAGCCTGAGAGGTTCTATTTATAACAGCTTTTTAACTGAAAATAATCGATTAATTACGCTCCAGTAATCGATTATTTAGCATATGTAATCAATTAAAACAAGATAGTAATCGATTAAAATGTTTATAAAATGTCCTGAGTTTCAAGAACGAACCATTTAATCGATTGTTCCGATACGTAATCGATTAAGACAGAGACACATGTTTTTCCAAGATAAACCTTGTAATCGATTAATAAACTATTGTAATCGATTAAAATGATCTTGAAGCTTTATGGGTTTTGACTAAGAACAATATAATCGATTATTCCATGAAGTAATCGATTAAGACAGTCAGCATGTCTTTTTCTAAGATGCATGTTCAGGCATGTAATCGATTAACCATATATTGTAATTGATTAAGACAGAAAGTTCCATCTTTTCATAAAAAGCCTGAGTAAGCGATTACACCGATATGTAATCGATTACAATGATCATATTTTGTTTTCTAAAGGACACGAAGAACAAAATAATCCATGCTCCTATTCATGTAATCGATTATTTATTAGCAACTCAATTTTTCCAAAAACTTTACTTCCTAAGTGCCTTTCTTTTACTTAATCAATTAATTCAATGACCTTTAAATGAATGATTGATGCATGATGTGCACACTTGGATTATCAGATCATATACTTCCTTTTACAATTTATCAAATTGATTCTTCAAGCTTTCCTTTGAGCATTTCCTTTGTGCATATTTGAAAGTCCAAAATCTTGAAGCTTGATCCTCATTCCTTGATACTTGGCTTCACTTGAATCAACAGTGGAATATGCAATAAAGGCTTAAGACTTTAGATGAATGACACATTAGTGGCTATCATATTAATTGAAAAGCATTCATAAGGAAGCCACGTGAATATGTAGCCACATATGTGTGTGTATGATTTAAGCAAAAACCAAAATGAGATGCCAATTTGAAATCCAGTTGTGTTGGTGTATTGTAATACGTGAATTACAATGAAACAAGTAAAAATCAAGCCTTGCAAGGAAGCATTCTACGTGCACTTTGGTCAAATGAAAGGAATCTTTGCTTTTGAATGCATTAAATGCATGGAAATAAAATATCTTAATAGCATGATTACTTAAGCTTTCCATTCTAACTAAATTTTTTACTATAAATATCTCATTGATTTAGAATTTTGCACATTCCAAACTCTTTCTCTCTACCACACGTTCACTTTCTCCTTATACCTCTTCACTTTTGTCTTTTCTTCTTCTCACTCAAACTGCAGCCCTTCACCAAATTACATATCATTTCTTCATCCAAAATCTTCTATTAGAAGATGGCAACTTTACTCCTCAAGCTCTTGAAGCATTCCAGCCATATATTGTGGTGAGTATTGGTGTTGAAATTCATATGGTTTTTGAAAGTTCAAAAAATGTAGCACCTTGGTCCAACCACGGTGTGCTCACATGAGGGTAAAAACAAAAAAAATTTCGATGCGGAAACATAGACCATCTATGCACCTCATATATGTGCGATTAGGAATTACTCATTGAAAAACGTTGGGGTTTTAGAAATACCTTTATCACTTGAAGGCTCAAAGAAGATGACACCCTCCAATAGTGATCCACACGGTTATCTACTTCTTCCAAGTGAGAACTTCTTCTCCTTGATTCCTCCTTCTCCTTGATGGCTTGCCAGGCGCATGCAAGGTGTGAGGCTTTCAAGTATTTGGTTTCTTTTCTTAAGACTATAATGGTGCTTTGAGGTCATGTGAAGGTGCAGCAAAAGAGGAGAGAAGATGAGGGAGAGGAAAAACTAGAACTTGGTTCATATATAACCAAGAGAAGGGAGGGAGAAAATTTCTACTCTACAATCCTCCCCACATAAGCGCTTATTTAAGGTGAGATGAGGTTGTTGCATTGCATGATCTTCTCACTCCAAATCAGCCCAAGTTGTTGGGAAAATTTTAAAAAGAATCTAGCAAGATTCTCTCCAAAAAACCCCACCCTCTCTCCCTCTCCTTCCTCCAAAGTTTGTTGCAACAATAACTTATTTGAATTCAAAATTCAAATGACAATGTTGTTGAGAGAATCTTCATCCAATCTTTATTGGATAATTCATTTACATAATTTAAATTATCCTCAACAACCTAACGTCATATAATTTAAAATTTAATTTCAAATTTAAAATTTAAAATTTAAACTTAAATATCAATTCAATCTTATCCTAATTTGTGGTTTGAATTTGAATTCGAATTCAAAATTCAAAATTTCAAAATTCAAATTTCAAATTTCAAATTTCGAATTTGTCCAAAACTTATTTTGGTCAAGTCAACTCCTTGACTTACTAGGATTCATGGCTTAAGACCCATCAGGCCTGTCAACATATAGGGCCCATTAGTGGAGAAACCAATTTCACCACAATGCCCCAAATAGGGCACATGATTCAAGTGGGCTTGAAGTCCAAATCTAACCCAATTTAACTCATAAGCTGAAGAATTAAATCACAAGGCATTAGGAAATTGTTTTGAATCTTGAAATAAACTAAGTGTTTTTGAAAAAATTGTTTTTCACTGGTTTAATCGATTAATATAAGCAAAGAATCGATTATTTTGTTTTTGATGTTTTCTAGAAAATTCTCAAGAACAGTTTAATCGATTACAATATCGGATTAATCGATTATTTTAACTTAGTATAGACATAATCTGCCTTTGTGACCTTTTTAATCGATTACTACTGAGCTGTAATCGATTACATTAATCATACAGAAAATATCATCACTCTGGTATACTCGATTACCATTTATTGAAATCGATTATTTAGTTCAATGCATGATTATCATAATGCCTGCTTTAATCGATTACCATTTATTGTAATCGATTACACAGTACAAACATGTGTTTTTAGAATGCCTGCCTTAATCGATTACCAATTATTGTAATCGATTACACAGTATAAATACATTTTTCATAGTGCCTGGTGTAATCGATTACACGTTGGGATAATCGATTAAATTGCTCGTTGTTGCTACCCATAATGTTTATGAACACTTTAATCGATTACATATGCTAAATAATCGATTACAGGAGCGCCTTTAATCGATTACAGGCAGTTACAAAAATATTTATAAATTGAACCCATGCTCAGCTGACTTTCCAACTTCAGTGATTCGTATTCTGAGCATTATAAGGCATTCTAAACATTCACAAAGTGAATTTTCTGGGTTCTTAAGTTCTTGCTTCCATTGAAACTCATATGGGTCTTAAGGATTGAGTGAAGCAAGATTTTCTTTTCAAAGATTAAGGAAAGGCATGTTCTGAGTTTGGTGTTTGCATTCAACCTAGTAAATTCATTCTTATGCATATCATCTTTGGATCATCAGGTGATTTCTTTCCTTACTCTTTGAGTTTGTAATTCTCTGTTGAATCTTGTATTTGATTTTCTATTGTAAGTGGGTTTCTTGCATGAAAACTAGAGATAGTGTTAGGTGTTGCTGAGTAGTGTTCTCAGTTTGGGTTTGGCCTCTAAGGGTCTAATAGTGTTTTAGACTTCTGAACTTTATCTAGGGTTGATAAAGAGAGGCTTGTATTTTCTTGTAAGAATATTATTTGCAATAGTGGAACTCTACTCTAGTGTTAAGTAGAAGAAAACTGGATGTAGCTTCATAGTGTTTGAAGTGAACCAGTATAATTCATTGTGTGTTTGTCTAATTCTACTTATTTGATTGCTTTATGTGAATTCTTGTTAACTACTTGATTCTTGAAGCATTACATCTCTTGGGTTGATCTTTGGATAAAGGTTCTTGGTTGTGTTTGTGATAAAGATCCAAAAGGGCAAAAACTCTGATTTTGATTAATAATTTTTTTTTAAATTACCAAGGCTAACCAATTCACCCCCCCTCTTGGTTAAGTGTGAAGTGTTCCTATATTTTACAATTGGCATCAAGAGCTAGGTCTTGTAAGATACTCAAGATCGCTTTTCTTTCAAAATGAGTACTTCACAAATAACCTTCAAGGAAGGTGCATCCTTAAACAGACCTCCTTTGTTTGAGGGGGAGCATTTCAGTTTTTGGAAAAATAGGATGAAGATCTTTATTCAATACAATGATCCAGGAGCATGGAATGCCATTGAAAAGGGTCCTAGGGTGCCCATCAAGGTAGTAGATAACAACATGATTCCCAAAGATTGGGATGAGATGAATGATGATGAAAAAAGAATTGTTCAATATGATTTTAAAGCTAAGAACATGATAACCTCTGCCCTTTCCTCTGATGAATTTTTCAGAACTGTTAGATGTACAAGTGCTAAGGAAATGTGGGAGATGCTTGAGATCACCCATGAGGGAACTGAGGAAGTAAGGAGATCAAGGAAGCACTCTTTGATTCATGAATATGAAATGTTCAAGATGAATCAAAATGAAAGCATTTCTCAGCTCCAAACAAGGTTCACACATATAGTGAATCATCTCTTAGGCCTTGGAAAAACATTTGATGCTGAAGAATTGAATATCAAGATTTTGAAATGCCTCATTAGAGCTTAGAAACCAAAAGTAACAGCCATCAAGGAATCCAAAGATCTTTCGAAAATGACCATGGCTGCCCTCTTTGGTAAGTTACTTGAATATGAATTTGAATTGTCTCAACTAACTTTTGGTGAAGATGCAGAAAGAAAAAGCAAGGGAATAGCGATGAAAACTGCAGCACCTAAAGTAGAGAAGGATGAAATCTCTAGTGATGAAGAAGAAGATGAAAGCATGAACTTGATTGTAAAGAAGTTCAACAAATTTCTGAAGAAGAACAAGGGCAAAAGGTTCACAAGAAACAACAAGAACAATTCCACCAACAACAGCTCTAGCAACAACAAAAAGATTGACAACAACTTTACTTGTTTTGAGTGTGGCAAACCTGGCCACATAAAATCAGAATGCTCAATCTACTTGAAGAGACAACAACAAGACAGCAAAGGCAAGAAGGAAACAAAGCCAAGGAGAGCATACAATGCTTGGGAGGACAATGGATCTTCTACCTCTGAATCCTCTACTGAATTAGAAGAATCCAACATGTGCCTCACCTCAATTGTCAATGAAGAAAATGATGATCTTCTAGATGAAGATGATGAGGTATGTCTTAGAGCAAGCTCTTCTCTATGGTATCTTGATAGTGGATGCTCAAGACATATGACCGGTAGCATTGGTGATAGCTTGAATACCAAAATAAGCAATGTACTCTAGGTTGAGGGCTTGAAGCACAACCTACTTAGCATTAGCCAATTATGTGACAAAGGCTATAAAATCTCCTTCAATCACGATTGCTGTTTAATTTGTGATGGTAAGAGTGAAGATGTAATTTACATTGGCAAAAGGAAAGGTAATGTTTACTTGTTTTCTATAGACCATGCATTATTTCACAAAACCACATGCTTGATGAGTAAAATAGATGAAACGTGGCTGTGGCATAGGAGAGCTAGTCATATCAATATGCATCATATGAATAAGCTTATAAAAAGGGACATAGTCATTGGCCTACCAAAACTCAAATTTGAGAAGGACAAACTATGTGATGCATGTCAAAAGGGGAAACAAACCAAAACATCTTTTCAAAGTAAAAATATTGTTTCCACCTCTAGACCACTTGAACTTTTGCACATAGATCTATTTGGTCCTTCAAGAACTATGAGTTTAGGGGGCAATTACTATGGATTGGTTATTGTAGATGATTTCTCTAGATTCACTTGGACTTTGTTTTTGAAATCCAAGAGTGATGCTTTCCATTCTTTTAGAAAACTAGCCAAACTTGTTCAAAATGAAAAAGGATGTAAAATTGTCTCAATTAGAAGTGATCATGGTGGAGAATTCCAAAATGAGCATTTTGAAAATTTCTGTGAGGAAAATGGAATCAACCACAATTTTTCAGCTCCATGAACACCCCAACAAAATGGTGTTGTGGAAAGGAAAAACAGATCACTTGAAGAAGGTGCAAGAACACTTCTAAATGAGACAAATTTACCAAAATATTTTTGGGCTGATGCTGTAAACACTGTGTGTTATACTTTAAATAGATTACTCATGAGACCTATATTGAAGAAAACCCCTTATGAGTTGTATAAAGGAAGAAAGCCCAATGTTTCTCACTTAAGAACCTTTGGCTGTAAATGCTTTGGCTTAAATAATGGAAAGGAATCACTAGGAAAATTTGATGCAAAGGCTGATGAAGCCATTTTTCTTGGATATTCATTACAAAGCAAGGCATATAGAGTCTTCAATAAAAGAACCATGTGCATAGAAGAATCTGTCCATGTAATTTGTGATGAGTCTAACCCCTCAAAAGAAGAAAAAGCTTGTGATGAAGATGCAGGTCAAATAGAACAAAATATTCAACTTGAGAAGATGTCAATCAATGAAAAGAATGAACCTAGTGCTGAAGAAAGTCCATCAACTCCAAGTCAAATGCCTAAGGAGTGGAGAACCACAAGAGATCTTTCACTAGATAACATAATTGGTGAAGTATCAAAGGGAGTCTCTACTAGATCTTCTCTTAGAAATTTATGTTGTGACATGGCTTTTGTTTCTCAAATTGAACCAAAAG
>PYAF01002665.1:69303-84554 GCA_007407185.1 Glycine tomentella
GGTGCAAGAACACTTCTAAATGAGACACATTTACCAAAATATTTTTGGGCTGATACTGTAAACACTGTTTGTTATACCTTAAATAGATTACTGATAAGACCTATATTGAAGAGAACCCCTTATGAGTTGTATAAAGGAAGAAAGCCCAATGTTTCTCACTTAAGAACCTTTGGCTGTAAATGCTTTGTCTTAAATAACGGAAAGGAATCACTAGGAAAATTTAATGCAAAGGCCGATGAAGCCATTTTTCTTGGATATTCATTACAAAGCAAGGCATATAGAGTCTTCAATAAAAGAACCATGTGCATAGAAGAATCTGTCCATGTAATTTGTGATGAGTCTAACCCCTCAAAAGAGGAAAAAGCTTGTGATGAAGAAGCAGGTCAAAGAGAACAGAATGTTCAACTTGAAAAGATGTCAATCAATGAAAAGAATGAACCTAGTGCTGAAGAAGGTCCATCAACTCCAAGTCAAATGCCTAAAGAGTGGAGAACCACAAGAGATCTTTCACTAGATAACATCATTGGTGAAGTATCAAAGGGAGTCTCTACTAGATTTTCTCTTAGAAATTTATGTTGTGACATGGCTTTTGTTTCTCAAATTGAACCAAAAGATATCAATCATGCCTTAAATGATGAACATTGGATGCATGCCATGCATGAAGAATTAAATCAATTTAAAAGAAATGAAGTTTGGGAACTTGTTGCTAGACCTCCATCTATTAAGCCTATTGGTACAAAATGGGTGTTTAGAAACAAGCTGGATGAAAGTGGAATTATAGTCAGAAATAAGGCTAGATTGGTTGCTAAAGGTTACAACCAAGACGAAGGCATTGACTATGAGGAAACTTATGCTCCAGTTGCAAGATTGGAAGCTATTAGGCTACTACTTGCATATGCATGCATATTGGGTTTCAAACTTTTTCAAATGGATGTTAAAAGTGCATTTTTGAATGGATACATTGAGGAGGACATATATGTTGAACAACCTCCTGGATTTACTGATTTCAAACATCCAAACTATGTTTATAAACTTAAAAAGGCACTTTATGGTTTGAAACAAGCTCCTAGACAATGGTATGAAAGGTTAAGCAAATTTCTGCTTGAATAATCTTTCACAAGGGGCAATGTTGATAAAACCTTGTTTATCAAAAGGCAAGGCAATAATCTCTTATTGGTTCAAATTTATGTTGATGATATTATTTTTGGTTCAACTAATCAAAAACTTTGTAAAGAATTTTCTGCAGCTATGCAAAATGAATTTGAGATGTCTATGATGGGAGAGTTAACATTCTTTCTAGGACTTCAAGTTAAACAAATGAAGAATGGGAATTTTCTCAATCAATCCAAGTATTGCCTTGAAGTGATCAAGAAGTTTGAAATGGAGAAAAAGCAAAGATGCTGCAACTCCTATGGCAACTTCAACCTATCTTGACTCAGATGAAAAAGGAAAGAAAGTGGAGGAATCCAAGTATAGAGGAATGATTGGCTCATTACTTTACTTGACAGCTAGCAGACTAGACATCATGCTAAGTGTTTGCTTGTGTGCTAGATACCAAGCAAATCCAAAAGAGTCTCATCTTACAGCAATCAAGAGGATCATCAAATATCTCAAGGCAACACCCAAAGTTGGGCTTTGGTATCCTAAAGGTGCATCTATAAACATCATTTGTTATTCAGATTCTGATTTTGCAGGATGCAAACTTGATAGGAAAAGCACTAGTGGAACTTGTCATCTCCTTGGAAGTTCACTCATCTCATGGCACTACAAGAAACAAGCTTGTGTAGCTTTATCAACTGCAGAAGCTGAGTACATTTCAGCTGGTAGTTGCTGTGCACAAAGTCTATGGCTCAAGCAACAATTGCAAGACTATGGAGTTGATCTAAAAGAGATACCATTACTCTGTGATAACGCAAGTGCTATAAATATTTCAAAGAATCCTGTAATGTACTCAAGGACCAAACATATTGAGATTAGACATCATTTTATAACAAATCATGTGCAGAAAGGTAATATCAAGGTAGAATTCATTGATACACATCATCAACTTGCTGATATATTTACAAAACCTTTGCCTAAAGATAGATTTTACACTCTTAGAAACATGCTAGGGATCCTTGATGAAAACAACATTAACTAGCTTGTTTGCTACATAATTCGTGCCATATATCCAAAGCCTCTTGCCATTTTGATTGATTATATGTATGAAAAGCTGAACCATGTTGCATAATACTCTATTTTTTTTTGCCAATCTGACGGAAATAATCGATTACACTGTGTATTAATCGATTAAAATCATTAAAACTTACATTCTGTATGAAATTTAAGCTCAAGAAATCAATTACACTTGACTTGTAATCGATTATTATTCAATGATTTAGAAATTGTCCCTTCGGACGTAATCGATTGCCTATCGGGATAATCGATTACCATGCTTAAAACTCAAGATAAAACTGAATCTGTCACTGCCATAATCGATTACCATTACTTCATAATCGATTACATTAAAGCTTTAAAATATCTGTCTGTTTGAAATAATCGATTACCACTCGAAATAATCGATTAAAAAGGCTTTGATCCATGGCTGAACTGCTATCCTAATGTATATAATCGATTAATGGGTCATATAATCGATTACAAGTTATCTTCAACCTCTGGAAAGCTCAAATGTAATTGATTACCTAACGTATTAATCGATTACGCTATGCAAAATTTGTAATCTGCTGTTATGAAATAATCGATTACTCATGGATTTAATTGATTATTCAAGCTGTTATGTGAGTTCTGACAGTTTTTCTGGGTATCTGTAACGCCCAAATCATCATTAACCTCCATTAACTGTCTATAATAGCTATATTTTTGAAAAATCTGAACGTTGAGTGTTTCATCCTTGCCTATATATAGTGATTTTATGCATCATCTATCCCTTGCATCAAAAATTCTTTCTCTCTTGCTTTCTATTCTCAATATTCCTTCTTTTCTTATCCTTCATTGTCTGCTTCAATATGTCTGCACCTAAAAGAGTTAGGACTGGGAAAAGAAAGGTTGGTGAATCTTCTTCTAACCCTCAGCCCCAACCTCCACCTGATCGTTTGAGTCTTTGGTTCACCAAAGAAGCGGATAAAATGACTTATCTGCAATATAATGCCACCAAACCCATCAGCTCACCCAAATATATAAGCCTTGATTGGTTTATCAAGGAAGGATTTGTTTTTCCTGCTCTCTTAGAAACCCAAGGTCTTAGGAGGTTCATGGAAATGAAGGGTACTTACTACCCTGATCTTGTAAGCGTCTTTTACACATGTGGAAGAGGCTCTATAGATGGTCAACACTTTAAATCCACTGTCAAAGGGGTTGAAATGATCATCACCCCTGAATTGTGGGAGTCAATTGCTGGGGTTGTCAATGATGGGGAGAGGAAATTTGAGGAAACCCCAGGGGGCTATAGCAAAATAAGAACCTATAGGGAATCCCTCACTGATCCAAACCAACCCATTAGGAATAGGTTAAGCACTGGTCCTATGGCACCAGAAAATAGACTCCTCTGCTATCTCATTACTTATATCTTAACCCCAAGGGCAACGAATCATGCCCAAGCCACAGACGAGGACTTACAATTAATGTATGGTCTCATAAACTCCATCCCTATGAATTGGGTGCTTATTTTTCTGGAAATAATGATGAAAGCTAAGAGACTTGTCAATTATCCCTTTCCATATCATGTTCTAGTCTCAAGATTCATTGATCACTTTGGGATTGATGTCTCTAATGAAGTGGTGGACAACACCAATTCTTTCAACAGCCTCATTCAGGAGAAGCATCTGTCCAAGCTTGGACTTCACAAGACTCCTGATGGATGGATGATGGGTGGACAGCCTCCCCAAGTGCCTCAACAACAAGAACCATTTGTGGCTGATAGTGAAGAACAAATGGCTGATTCTGCTAGTGAGGGAGACACCTCTCAACAACCTCTTCACTCCCACTTTGAATCCCTTATGCTGGCCAAAATGGATGGGCTTCTGCAGATGCATCATGACTTTAAAGCAGAAGTTCAAGGCTCATTTAGGGAGATTAATGAAAGGCTGGATGACATTGAGGCCACTCTTAGGATGGATAAAGAATCTGTAGATTTTTAAAGCCTTAGTTATTTCTGTTTTGGTGTACTCTGTTTTTATTTAAATTTTAAGCCTTATGATGTACTTATTATTCAAATAGTAATACAATATTATGCTCCTGTTCATTATTAATCCGCTGTGCCTTGCATTTTTGCCTTTAAAAAGCCAAATAGGGGGAGAAAAATTGAAATCAAGCATGCTCTGTAATCACCTCTGTTTGCCCCTATTTTTTATGCATTTTTTGAACCAAAATATCAACTGCATCATTTGGAAAAATTAGGGGGAGATAAAGGCTCAAATTGGCTGCAATGAACAAAAGTATTTTGAGAATGAATGCTAAGATAGAAATAGATGTCTTTAACACTTGTTCTTGCAAAGGAATTCGAATTTTTCAGGTGTTAAGAAAGCTCAGAAAAATGGTATGAAGACCCTGCATTTAATCATAAGACCCAATGCTGTTCAATTTCAAATTTGGCATGTTTAAAGCCAAAAAGGGGGAGATTGTTGATTTGAGGGGGAGTTACTTGAAGCATAAAGAGATTTGAAGACATGGAAATATTTTGAGCTTTCAACATGTTTGAAGAATTGAAGAAAAGCTTGTGATCAAATGTAAACGGAAGGAAGTTTTCTGATGATCCAAGTCATTGCATTCATATCATTCATAAGCTGAAGAATTAAATCAAAAGGCATTAGGAAATTGTTTTGAATCTTGAAATAAACTAAGTGTTTTTGGAAAAATTGCTTTTCACTGGTTTAATCGATTAATATAAGCAAAGAATCGATTATTTTGTTCTTGATGTTTTCTGGAAAATTCTCAAGAACAGTTTAATCGATTACAATATCGAATTAATTGATTATTTTAACTTAGTATAGACATAATCTGCCTTTGTGACCTTTTTAATCGATTACTACTGAGCTGTAATCGATTACATTAATCATACAGAAAATATCATCACTCTGGTATAATCGATTACCATTTATTGAAATCGATTATTTAGTTCAATGCATGATTATCATAATGCCTGCTTTAATCGATTACCATTTATTGTAATCGATTACACAGTACAAACATGTGTTTTCAGAATGTCTGCCTTAATCGATTACCAATTATTGTAATCGATTACACAGTATAAATACATTTTTCATAGTGCCTGGTGTAATCGATTACACGTCGGGATAATCGATTAAATTGCTCGTTGTTGCTACCCATAATGTTTATGAACACTTTAATCGATGATAGGAGCATGTGTAATCGATTACATATGCTAAATAATCGATTACAAGAGCGCATTTAATCGATTACAGGCGGTTACAAAAATCTTTATAAATTGAATCCATGCTCAGTTGACTTTCCAACTTGAGTGATTTGTATTATGAGCATTCTAAGGCATTCTAAACATTCACAAAGTGAATTTTCTGGGTTCTTAAGTTCTTGCTTCCATTGAAACTCATATGGGTCTTAAGGATTGAGTGAAGCAAGATTTTCTTTTCAAAGTTTAATGAAAGGCATGTTCTGAGTTTGGTGTTTGCATTCAACCTGGTAAATTCATTCTTATGCATATCATCTTTGGATCATCAGGTGATTTCTTTCCTTACTCTTTGAGTTTGTAATTCTCTGTTGAATCTTGTATTTGATTTTCTATTGTAAGTGGGTTTCTTGCATGAAAACTAGAGATAGTGTTTCTCTAGGTGTTGCTGAGTAGTGTTCTCAGTTTGGGTTTGGCCTCTAAGGGTCTAATAGTATTTTAGACTTCTGAACATTATCTAGGGTTGATAAAGAGAGGCTTGTATTTTTTTGTAAGAATATTATTTGCAATAGTGGAACTTTACTCTAGTATTGAGTAGAAGAAAACTGGATGTAGCTTCATAGTGTTTGAAGTGAACCAGTATAATGCATTGTGTGTTTGTCTAATTCTGCTTATTTGATTGCTTTATGTGAATTCTTGTTAACTACTTGATTCTTGAAGCATTAAATCTCTTGGGTTGATCTTTGGATAAAGGTTCTTGGTTGTGTTTGTGATAAAGATCCAAAAGGGCCAAAACTCTGATTTTGATTAATAATTTTTTTAAAAAAATTACCAAGGCTAACCAATTCACCCCCCTCTTGGTTAAGTGTGAAGTGTTCCTATATTTTACAATTAGGCCCAATTAGTTAGTGACATAAATAAAGTTGGACCAATTAAACTCTTTTAACGGGCCCAATTCATTTAATGACCACATAAGACACTAGCAATGCTCGCGGCCCCAAAACTAATTGAGTTGATCAAGTGATCTACCTTTCTAATTTGGATAAAGTATCATCTCTCTTTATTAACTAAATATAACTTTTCACAGGAACTAGGAATCTTCTTCTATTGACTCTAAGATAGATCATGACTCTTCATGATCTCTTACTATGCATAGATTCCTTAGTCAACTAGAAGTCATCCAAGCCCTACCGGTCTTGTGAACGACCAATCCCCTGTAAGGAATTGTGAGTCCTTTCGGCATGTCCATCTATACTCATGTATTCAGGTTATACCTAAGAGTACATTGTTCTCCCCATTTTAAGGCTGATAGAGTCGTACAATCAAAGTATAACCCTATGACAGTATTCGATGACATCCTCAAGTCTAGGATGATCCGCACTACCAAACGAAGAGAGACTTTAAAAATCCAATGATATTTTAAAGAATCCTTGTGAAGTCTCTCGGCGGGTCAGTTTAGTGCCATATGTTCCCCAACAGATCCAGCCATGACATCACCTAAGGCATTATCATGCTTGCATTCCATGAGGTCCCTACCTTGTATCTCTATACAAGTAGAAGATGTCGTACTAGTCATATTGAGATCATCAATGCCCTTTCTTGATGATTCAAAACTAGGAACAAGCTTTAGGCAATAGACATGTAGTGTCCTCAAATCCTCACGATTATGATCCCTATCATAGATCCTCAAGTGTACACTTGTTCTATTCCTAGGGCCTTTATCTTTAAACGCATATTGCTATAAATATAGGTGAGACATAAATATGATAAAGATAAAGTTTGATCTTATTAATCATAAATAATAAATAGTACAAGGTGTTCAACTAATAAATCAGATTGTCTATAGGACACCTACATACTAACAATCTCCCACTTGGCCTAGAGCCAATCAGGTCGACGTGTCAAACCTAAAGACTCATAATGACTATCATGCTTTCTCTAAGAGAGACCCTTCATCAGAGAATCGGCCAAATTATCATCAGTGGGAATGTAGTCCATCTTTATCTCCAGCCTTTCTATAATTTCTTGAATGAGGTGATACTTGCAAAGCACATGCTTGGACCTCTGATGAGATCTGGGTTTCTTGCCCTAGACTATCGCTCCAATTTTGTCACAATACATACATATTTGATCAAGAATGGAAGAAACCACTCCAAGTTCAAAAATGAACTTCTTGATCCAAATTGCCTCCTTAGCTGCTTCTGAAACTGCTATGTATTATGCCTCGGTAGTTAAGTCTACCGTGGTCTCTTGCTTGGAACTCTTCCAACAAATTGCTCCACCATTTAAGATGTAGACAAAGCCTGGCTGAGATTTATAGTCATCTCTATCACTCTGGAAGCTAGCTTCAGTGAATCCTTTCACTTTCAGCTCATTACTGCCACTATAGATCAGAAACAGATCCTTAGTCCTTCTTAGGTACTTTGGGATTGTCTTTACGGCCATCAAGTGAACCTCTCCAGGATCAGCCTGGTATCGGTTCGTAATGCTCAAAGCAAATGAAACGTCTGGTCTTGTACATAGCATGGCGTACATGATGGATCCAATTGCTGATGCATATGGAATCCTCTCCATGCATTCCCTTTCGGCTGGTGTTTTAGGACACATCCATGCTTTAGAGAGATGAATGCCGAGACTGACAGGAAGAAAACCCCTTTTCGACCCATCCATGCTAAACCTCTTTAGCATTTTATCTATGTACATGGATTGGGATAATCCCAACAACCTCTTGGATCTATCACTATAGATCTTAATACCTAGTATACAGGTCACCTCTCCCATATCCTTCATGGTGAAGTTCTTTGACAACCAAATCTTCGTGTGTTGTAACATGGGAATGTCATTTCCAATGAGAAATATGTCATCTACATAGTACAGGGAAAACAACAGCGCTCCCACTAACCTTCTTGTAGACACATGGTTCATCTTCATTCTTGATAAAGCCACTACCCTTAACAACTTCATCAAAATGAAGATTCCAGCTCCTGGAAGCTTGCTTAAGCCCATATATTGACTTCTGAAGTTTGCATACCATGTGCTCTTGGCCTTTGGACTCAAAACCTTCAGGTTGTGTCATATACACTTCCTCCTTCAAGAAACCATTCAAGAAGGCGATTTTGACATGCATTTGCCAAACCTCATAATCATGATATGCTACTATAGCTAGCATAATCCTAATAGACTTGATCATAGCAATAGGCGAAGAAGGTCTCCTCAAAGTCAATCCCTTGCCTTTGACGGTAACCCTTCGTAACCAACCTAGCTTTATAGGTTTTGATGTTGCCATCAGCATCAGTCTTCTTCTTGAAGACCCACTTGCACCCAATAGGAACTATTCTCTCAGGTGGTGGAACCAAGGTCCATACCTTGTTTTGATGCATTAAATCTATTTTAGACTCTATGGCTTCTAGCCATTTTGAGAAGTCAACATCCTTGACTGCCTTAGTGTAGGAAGTAGGCTCGTCATCCTCAACGGTCTGCTGATTCTTAATCACAAATCTGTACATCTCAGGTGGATGACTAACCCTAGCACTCCTACGGGGCTAGGTGTCTATTTCCTCTAGTTAAGGCATCGCCTGATCAATAGACCTGGGCTCCGCTATCTGTCCTTGTATAAACTCAAGAAAATAAAGACAAAATTTAAAAACACTGGGTTGCCTCCCAGGAGCGCTTCTTTAACGTCGTATTAGCTGGACGCCTTTGTTATGGTTCTGGCTCCCGGCAACTGGACAAATTTAATGAGGCCTTAGCTTTTGTATTTTCCTCCAATATTTTTACTAGTTTCTTTTCATTTTCAGAGAGCACTGATTTATTGATAACTAGTTTCTTTGAATTTCCTACAAGGAAAACATTTTTAGCATGTGGAGGTACTGCGTTTACCTTGATTTGTGATTCTTGATTTGTCACTTCCTCTGACAATTCCTCAAATAATGATTGTTGGTAAGGAATTTCCTTTAAAGCATTTAGTTGTTGGAGATGATCTAAACTTTCTTCTTCTTCGGATTCACTCATCTCCTCTAATGCTTCATCTAAATAATCTTTTCCTTGAGCCAACTTCTTGGAGTCAGAAATCCCTCCATTCAAGACATCCACTCTAAAACATCCTCTTGGTTCTCTTGAATTATCATGTGTTTTTGCTGAAGAGGGTCCACCTTTGTGCTCACACAAATGCTTTGCAAGCTGTCCAACCTAAACCTCAAGATTTTTGATGGAAGCCTCAGTGTTCTTTTGATTTGTAATAGACATCTGCATAAACTGAGTTAGAGTATCTTCCATTTTTGATATTCTATCAGGCTGAGCTTCTTCTTGTTGTTGAACCCTATTTGAAGAACCTACATAAGAGTTGTTAGAGGGACATGCAAAAGAAGAGTTAGTGGGACCATAATATGCATTTTCATATTGCTGCTTCCAGCCATAAGAACTTGGACCATCTCTGTAACTTTAGTAATTTCCTTGGAAGTTCTGTTGAGGTCTGGTCTGATTCTGCATATAATAAGCCTCTTCTTGTTGGCAATCACCATTTAGTTGAGGAAGTTTGCCTATTTGTTTGGTCAAGGCCTCTATTTGTTGAGTCAAGAGCTTATTCTGAGCTAGAATTGCATTTTGAGTACCCAGCTCCATTATACATTTCCTTTGAATCGGAGATCTATCATGATGAGGTTGATAATCATTGGCTGCCATGGAATCAATGATTATAATTGCTTCCTCCGGGCTCTTTGACATCATGGTACCTCCAGCTGAGGCATCAAGAATCATCTTGGTTTGAGGTCTCAAACAACTGTAGAAAATATGTAACTGTGCAATATCATCAAAGTTATGGTTTGGACACCTACGCAGTAAAGATTTGAATCTCTCCCATGTTTCATAGAGAGGTTCATTAAACCCTTGGGAAAAAGTAGCAATTGCTGATTTTGCATTTATGAATCTAGATGGAGGAAAGAATCTGGCAATAAATTTCCCCTCCACTTCTTCCCAAGTGCTAAGACTTTTATTAGGTTGGGATTGAAGCCATACCTTTGCCTTACCTGTCAAGGAGAATGGAAAAGCTCTGAGATAGATAGCTTCAGCATCTGCATCAGAGGCTCCCATGGTACTACACAGCTCCATGAAGGTGGACAAATGAGTGTATGGATATTCATGATCTAGTCCGAGAAAAGGATGTGATCCAATTAGACTGAGCAATGCAGGCTTCAATTCCACAACATAGGCGCCTATTTAAGGTGAGATGAGGTTGTTCCATTGCATGATCTTCTCACTCCAAATCAGCCTAAGTTGGGAAAATTTTGAAAAAGAATCTAGCAAGATTCTCTCCAAAAACCGCCACCTTCTCTCCCTCTCCTACCTCCAAAGTTTGTTGCAACAATAACTCATTGGAATTTAGAATTCAAATGACAATCTTATTGAGAGAATATTCATCCAATCATTATTGGATAATCCATTTAGATAATATGAATTATCCTCAACAACCAATGTTGTTGAGAGAATCTTCATCCAATCTTTCTTGGATAATTCATTTAGATAATTTAAATTATCCTCAACAACCTAGCCTTATAGAATTTAAAATTCAATTTCAAATTTTAAATCTCAAATTTAAACTTAAATATAAATTAAATGTTATCCTAGTTTGTGATTTGAATTTGAATTCAAAATTCAAATTTTGAAAATTCAAATTTCAAATTTTTCCAAAACTATTTTTGGTCAAGTCAATTCCTTGACTTACTAGGATTCATGGCCCAAGGCCCATCGGGCCTATCAACATATTTAGGCCCATTAGTGGAGAAACATATTTCACCACTAATGCCCCAAATAGGGCGCATGATTCAAGTGGGCTTGAAGTCCAACTTTAAACCCATTTAACTCATAGTCTTGATAAAGCCCAATAACTAAATATTCGCTCAAACTCGCTATAACTTGCAACAAAGAATAACCTTTGTGTGTGATCCATTAGACCTAATTAGTCACTGACATAAATAAACTTGGACCAATTAAAATCTTTTAACGGCCCAATTCATTTAATGATCACATAATACACTAGCAATGCTCTGTTGCCCCAGAACTAATTGAGTTGATCAAGTGATCTACCTTTCTAATTTGAATATCGTGTCTCCATCATCCCTTACATCGTCATTCACATTTAGTCGAGAGCAAGGATAAAGTATCATCTCTCTTTATTAACTAAATATAGCTTTTCACAAGAACTAGGAATATTCTTCTATTGACTTTAAGACAGATCATGACTCCTCATGATCTCTTACTATGCATAGATTCCTCAGTCAACTAGAAGTCATCCAAGCTCTACCGGTTTTGTGAACGACCAATCCTTTGTAAAGAATTGTGAGTCCTTTCGGCATGTCCATCTATACTCACGTATTCAGGTTATACCTAAGAGTACATTGTTCTCCCCATTTTCAGGCAGATAGAGTCGTACAATCAAAGTATAACCCTATGACACAGTATTCGATGACATCCTCAAGTCTAGGATGATCCGCACTACCAAACGACGAGAGACTTTAAAAATCCAATGATATTTTAAAGAATCCTTGTGGAGTCTCTCGGCGGGTTAGTTCAGTGCCATCTATTCCCCAACAGATCCACCCACGACATCACCTAAGGCATCACCATGCTTGCATTCCATGAGGTCCCTACCTTGTATCTCTATACAAGTAGAAGATGTCGTACTAGTCTTATTAAGATCATCAACGCCTTTTCTTGATGATTCAAGACTAGCAACAAGCTTTAGGCAATAGACATGTAGTGTCCTCAAATCCTCACGATTATGATCCCTATCATAGATCCTCAAGTGTACACTTGTTCTACTCCTAGGGCCTTTATCTTTAAATGCATCTTGCTATAAATATAGGTGAGACATAAATATGATAAAGATAAAGTTTGATCTTATTAATCATGAAATAATAATTAGTACAAGGTGTTCAACTGATAAATCAAATTGTCTGTAGGATACCTACATACTAACAGTTTTAAGTTGAATTTTTGGACTATTTTTAAAAATTTTATATCTCCCTCTACACTTAATGAGGAAAATAAGTAACACTTCACACTTAACCAAGAGGGGGGTGAATTGGTTAGTCATGGTAAAATAAAATTTTCTCAATGAAAAACAGAGTTTTCAAAAAACAAATCAGAGTTTAATGCCTTCTGGATCTTTATCACAAAAACACTTGAACAAACTTTATCCAATGATCAACCAAGACTTGAAACACCACCAAGATAGATTCACACAACAGAATTAATTTCTAGAATAACCAAGAAAGTTAAAGATAAATCAAGACAAAATGATTTATACTGGTTCACCTCAAAACCTATGAGGCTACATCCAATTTCTTCTACTCAACACTAGAGTAGAGTTTCACTATTGCAAAATATCCTTACAAGCAATTATACAAGTCTCTCTTTATCAACCCTACATAAAGTTCAGAAGTCTAAAACCCTATTAGACTCTTAGAGACCAAACCCCTTGCCAAGAACACTACTCAGCAAAAACTAGAGAAACACTATCTCTACACTTGCAAAAAAACCATTTTACAATAGACAACAACTTGAAAGAATTCAAAGAATAGTTTACACCAACAAAGGACAAGGAAAGATATCACCTGATAATCCAAGAATGAATGCAAAGTGAATGAAACTCAGGTTGATTGACTGATCACACAAACATATGCAAACCTTTCCTTACGCCTTGAATGAATGATGAGACTTCACTTTCTTGATTCAACAACCCATATGGATTTGGTGAAGTCAATGTGTTTAGAATAGAGAAAAATTCACTAATGAAAGCTTAGAACGTGTGTGAATGCCTTAGGATTCGTAAAACTCAATAATTGTGAAAAGCTTTGAACTTCAGTCTGAGAAGTCCTTTTTATAACAGAATTTTTACTGATAATAATCGATTAAACACGCTCCTGTAATCGATTATTTACCATTTGTAATCGATTAATTCAAGATGTAATCAATTAAAATATTCCTGAGGCTTTTTGGATTTTGGCTATGAACTAAATAATCGATTATTCTGATACGTAATCGATTAAGCCAGAGTGACCTGTTTCTCTAAAATGTACTATGTAATTGATTACCAATTGTTGTAATCGATTAAGCCAGAGTGACCCTATATTCTGATTTGAACTATGTAATCGATTACTCCAGTAGGTCAGACTTTCTCAAGGCAGGCTTTCTCAAGGCAGGCTTGTAATCGATTACTAAATGTTGTAATCGTTTAAGACCGAATGATGCATATTTCATATTTTAGCCTAAGTAATCGATTAATTCGATCTGTAATCGATTACCTTGTTCTTGATTTGTTTCTCAAAGGCACGAAGAACAAAATAATCGATTCCAATCAGTATGTAATCGATTACTTCAGTAAAACTTGGTTTTTCCTAAAATTCTTAACCTTTTCTGTGCTGCCTTTGATCAATTCATGTAATCTAATGATCCTAGATGAATGAATAGTGAATGACATGAAATGCACACTTGGATTATCAGATCATAACTCCTTTTTACAATTAATCAAATTAGTTCTTCAAAGCTTCCCATAATTCTTTAGCCTTTGGTCATGTTGAAAGCTCAAAACTCCTTGAAGCTTGAATCTTGTTCATTTATGCTTGGCTTCAATTGAAATCAACAATCTCCCCCTTTTAGCTTTAAACATGCCAAATCTTTAATTTGATTAAGTGCAGTTCCTTTGGGAAATTCCATGAACATCCATGTTGTTTCAGAGCTTTTTTAGATGACCTTTATACCTGAAAATATAAACAACCTTTGCCAAAGACCAAGTGTTTAAGTATGCATTCTCCATGAGTATTTCAAATTAGCACAATATTAATTTATTGGTTTCAATTTTCACTTAACCAACCCCTAAATTCCAACACATATGCAATTTAAATCTTGCCAAATATTTTGAACAAAAAAATATGGGCAAACAGAGATGTTAAACTTACTTCCCCCTTAATCATTCTCCCCCTATTTGGCTTGTCAAAAGACAAAAAACAATAGAAGCACAACGGATATAGAATGGAAATTGCATAATGTCATTAATAAGGATGATTAGAGGTTACATGAAAACAACCAGCAAATGAAAAAAAAAAACAGAACATTCTTGAATTTAAACAAACAATCACTAAATTTTACTAATCCTAAATTTCTGGAGAGAATTGATCTTGCATGTTGGCTTCAATTACATCCAGCGTCTCCTTAATGTCTTCCAAGGCTTCATGTGTCTCAGCCTTGAAGTCTTCTTGTAGCTTCAGCAAGTTGTCCATCTTTTGAATCATAATGGATTCAAAATCAAAAAATGCTTGAGGTGCAGGTTGGGCAGGCTGTCCTTCATCCTCAGAATCAGCTGCTACCTCTCCTTGGGCAACCTCCAATTGAGCAGTCATCATCCATCCAGCTGGGGTCTTCCTCATGCCCATCTTGGTCAAGTGCTTCTCCTTGATCAAGCTATTGTAGGCATTGGTGTCATCCACCACCTCATTTTCAACATCAATGTTGAAATGATCTATCAAACGAGACACAAGAACTGGATATGGGAATGGGTAGTTAACAAGTCTCTTAGACTTTAGCATGATTTCTTCAAAGATAAGCACCCAATTCATGGGTATGTGGTTCTTTAACCCATAAACCAACTAAAGATCCTCATCAGTGGCTTGAGCATGGTTGGTTGCTCTAGGTGTTAGGATGTATGTAATGATATAGTGCAAGAGCCTATCCTCAGCTTTCATTGGGCCTGTGCTTAGCCTAGTTCTAAGCCTCATATTGGGATCATGAAGCATGCCCCTAAATGTGTCCATTTTGCTATACCCATCTGGACTTTCATCAAACCTCCTAACCCCCTCACAAGCTATTCCAGCTACAGCCTCCCATATATCATGGG
>PYAF01002665.1:87795-98654 GCA_007407185.1 Glycine tomentella
TGTGAGTGAACCTTGTTTGAAGCTGAGAAATACTCTCATTCTGATTCATCTTGAACATTTCATATTCATGAATCAAGGAATGCTTTCTTGACCTTCTTACTTCCTCAGTCCCTTCATGGGTGATTTCTAGCATCTCCCACATCTCCTTGGCACTTGTACAACGAACGGTTCTAAAAAATTCATTAGAAGATAGAGCAGAGGTTATCATATTCTTTGCTTTTAAATCATATTGAACAATTATTTTCTCATCATCATCCATTTCATCCCAATCTTTGGGAATCATGTTGTTATCTACCATTTTAATAGGCACTCTAGGACCTTTCTCAATAGCATTCTATGCTCTTGGATCATTGGATTGGATAAAGATTTTCATTCTATTTTTCCAAAAGCTGAAATGCTCCCCCTCAAACAAAGCAGGTTTGTTTAAGGATGCTCCTTCCTTAAAAGTTATTTGTGAGGTGTTCATTTTGTAAAAAATGCAGTGATCTTGAGTATCTTACAAGACCTAGCTCTTGATGCCAATTGTGGAAAATAAGTAACACTTCACACTTAACCAAGAGGGGGGGAGAATTGGTTAGTCTTGGTAAAATAAAATTTTCTCAATGAAAAACAGAGTTTTCAAAAAACAAATCAGAGTTTAATGCCCTTTGGATCTTTATCACAAAAACATTTGAACAAACTTTATCCAATGATCAACCAAGACTTGAAACACCACCAAGATAGATTCACACAACAGAATTAATTTCTAGAATAACCAAGAAAGTTAAAGATAAATCAAGACAAATGATTTATACTGGTTCACCTCAAAACCTATGAGGCTACATCCAGTTTCTTCTACTCAACACTAGAGTAGAGTTTCACTATTGCAAAATATCCTTACAAGCAATTATACAAGTCTCTCTTTATCAACCCTAGATAACGTTCAGAAGTCTAAAACCCTATTAGACTCTTAGAGACCAAACCCCTTGCCAAGAACACTACTCAGCAAAAACTAGAGAAACACTATCTCTACACTTGCAAAAAAACCATTTTACAATAGACAAAAACTTGAAAGAATTCAAAGAACAGTTTACACCAACAAAGGACAAGGAAAGATATCACCTGATAATCCAAGAATGAATGCAAAGTGAATGAAACTCATGTTGATTGACTGATCACACAAACATATGCAAACCTTTCCTTATGCCTTGAATGAATGATGAGACTTCACTTTCTTGATTCAACAACCCATATGGATTTGGTGAAGTCAATGTGTTTAGAATAGAGAAAAATTCACTAATGAAAGCTTAGAACGTGTGTGAATGCCTTAGGATTCGTAAAACTCAATAATTGTGAAAAACTTTGAACTTCAGTCTGAGAAGTCCTTTTTATAACAGAATTTTTACTGATAATAATCGATTAAACACGCTCCTGTAATCGATTATTTACCATTTGTAATCGATTAATTCAAGATATAATCGATTAAAATATTCCTGAGGCTTTTTGGATTTTGGCTATGAACTAAATAATCGATTATTCCGATACATAATCGATTAAGCCAGAGTGACCTGTTTCTCTAAAATGTACTATGTAATTGATTACCAATTGTTGTAATCGATTAAGCCAGAGTGACCCTATATTCTGATTTGAACTATGTAATCGATTACTCCAGTAGGTCAGGCTTTCTCAAGGCAGGCTTGTAATCGATTACTAAATGTTGTAATCGATTAAGACCGAATGATGCATATTTCATATTTGAGCCTAAGTAATCGATTAATTCGATCTGTAATCGATTACCTTGTTCTTGATTTGTTTCTCAAAGGCACGAAGAACAAAATAATCGATTCCAATCAGTATGTAATCGATTACTTCAGTAAAACTTGGTTTTTCCTAAAATTCTTAACCTTTTCTGTGCTGCCTTTGATCAATTCATGTAATCTAATGATCCTAGATGAATGAATAGTGAATGACATGAAATGCACACTTGGATTATCAGATCATAACTCCCTTTTACAATTAATCAAATTAGTTCTTCAAAGCTTCCCATGATTCTTTAGCCTTTGGTCATGTTGAAAGCTCAAAACTCCTTGAAGCTTGAATCTTGTTCATTTATGCTTGGCTTCAATTGAAATCAACACTTAACCAAATGAGGTGTTTGACCACTCATTTTAAAGCTTGGGATGTCCTCTATTGTTTCCTAAAATATGGGACCAAACTGAGTAGTGAATCATGCTCAGAATTTATTTGAACACAAGCTATCAGGAACTATCCGCACCCAAATAGCTACTGCCATCAGTTTTTAAAATTTTATATCTTTCTCATTTTTTACTCACATTTAGCTTATGATACATGGAACTAAATATCTAGATGTTAACTCTAACATATTGAAAATTCAGCCAAATGTAGATTGTGTACTGCTTACAGTCGCAAAAACAAGAAAGGATGTGAGTGTTTCATTTTGAGTCTGTTTGCAGATTTGGAGTTTTGATTTTAAAATATTGTACCTAGACTTTTAGAACTCCAAATGAGGCATGTGATACCTCTTTAGAAATCTTAGGAAATCTAGTTTAACATAATAAAAGATGGGAATTTAATAACTTGTAGATTAGCACAAATTATAGGAAGCACCAAATCATATATTGTGAAAAATCTATACTAAATTATCTTCGATTTGGTATATCTAGAGCTCTGCATTTGGACCAAAGTGCGTGAACTTGAGATATCTCAAAATGTTGATACAAGGAGATATCAAAGGGATATAGATAGGTAAGAGGAGTTTATTGTTTGGTTACAGTTTTTTATACTAAAGTTGGGAGTCAGGGAACCCAATTATGGAGATGTATGTTTGTCCCTGTTGTGTGCTCGTTTTCAAAAAGTACTGTGTTTTTAACGAATGGGACTATTTAGATTAATTTTAAGAAGTAGAGGTTGAATGGTATGTGGATAAATGGTTTAGATAATGAAGTGGCTCAATTTTGAGGTTAAGTATTATGATGGTTATTTGAAAGGAGAATAAGGTCTAGACTAAGTTTTAAACTTTCCTGTGAAAGTGTAAAGGGATTATAAATTATTTTGGAAGGTATCTTATGGTTTATTGGCCAAAATATAACATATTATCCTTTGATTTGATGATAATATGATGCCATGCACAAGTTGGCATGATTTTGATTGAATGATGTATTGTGGTTGAGCCATACATGTGGTATATTATGATGTTGTGATGAAAACTTTTCCATGAGGTCGTATGTATTTGCTCATGGATGATGTTATTGATGAGAATGATGCATTTGATGTGATGATGTATATATATATATATATATATATATATATTGATTCATGTACCTATATACAGTACGATATGTAGAAGCCATGTGCACATTAGAATTTCATTCATGCATACATATTCTTTTTATGGTAATCATTATTGTTTTCTTGCTAATCATTCTTGTTTGGTGCTTGTATATTTTGTATAATAAACTCACCCTTGCAATTTTGTACTGTGTGGTTGGTACCTGTGATGATCATGAATTTTCATTCGTGGAAACATACGACCAGTATGTTAGTATATAGGTTCCCTAGAGACAATTTGATTTATCAGTTGAACACCTTATACTATTTATTATTTCATGATTAATAACAGCAAACTTTATTTTATCATATTTATGTCTCACCTATATTTATAGCAATATGTGTTTAAAGATAAAGGCCCTAGGAATAGAACAAGTGTACACTCGAGGATCTATGATAGGGATCATGATCATGAGGATTGGAGGACGCTACATGTTTATTGCCTAAAGCTTGTTCCCAGTCTTGAATCATCAAGAAAGGGCATTAATGATCTCAATAAGACTAGTACGACATCTTCTACTTGTATAAAGATATAAGGTAGGGACCTCATCGAATGCAAGCACAGTGATGCCTTAGCTGATGTCGTGGGTGGATCTGTTGGGAAATAGATGACACTGAATTGACCCGTCGAGATACTCCACAAGGATTCTTTAAAATATCATTGGATTTGTAAAGTCGCTCATCAATTGGTAGTGCGGATCGTCCTAGACTTGAGGATGTCATCGAATACTGTGTCCTAGGGTTATACTTTGACTGCACGACTCTATCTGCCTGAAAATGGGGAGAACAATGTACTCTTGGGTATAACCTGAATACATGAGTATAGATGGACATGCCAAAAGGACACACAATCCTTTATGAGGGATTAGTCGTTCACAAGACCGGTAGGGCTTGGATGAGTTCTAGTTGACTCGGGAATCTATGCATAGTAAGAGATCATAAGGAGTCATGATCTGTCTTGTAGTCAATAGAAAAAGATTCCTAGTTCCTGTGAAAAGTTATATTTAGTCAATAAAGAGAGATGATACTTTATCCTTGCTCTCGACTAAATGTGAATGACGAAATGAGGGATGATGGAGACACGGTATCCAAATTAGAAAGGTAGATCACTTAATCAACTCAATTAGTTCTGGGGCCGCAGAGCATTGTTAGTGTCTTATGTGGTCGTCAAATGAATTGGACCCGTTAAAAGAGTTTAATTGGTCCAAGTTTATTTATGTTAGTGACTAATTGGGCCTAATGGGTCACACACACAAAGGTTATTCTTTGTTGCAAGTTATAGCGAGTTTGGTCCAATAATTAGTTATTGGGCTTTATCAAGATTATGAGTTAAATTCGGTTAGAGTTGGACTTCAAACCCACTTGAATCATGCACCCTATTTGGGGCATTAGTGGTGAAATTGGTTTCTCCACTAATGGACCCAAATGTGTTGATAGGCCCGATGGGCCTTGGGCCATGAATCATAGTAAGTCATGGAGTTGACTTGACTAAAATAAGTTTTGAGGAAATTTGAAATTTGAAATTTGAAATTGAATTTTAAATTCTATGAGGTTAGGTTGTTAAGGATAATTTAAATTATCTAAATGAATTATCCAATAAAGATTGGATGAAGATTCTCTCAACAACAAGGTCATTTGAATTCTAAATTCAAATGAGTTATTTTTGCAACAAACATTGGAGGGAGAGAGGGTGGCGGTTTTTTGCGAGAATCTTGCTAGATTCTTTTTCAAAAATTTTCCCAACAACTTGGGCTGATTTGGAGTGAGAGGATCATGCAATGCAACAACCTCATCTCACCTTAAATAGATGCCTATGTGGGGAGGATTAAAGAGTAGAAATTTTCACCCCTTTCTGTCTTGGTTATGAACCAGGTTCTAGCTTTTCCTCTCCCTCATCTTCTCTCCTTTTTTGTTGCACCTTCATCTGACCTCAAGGCACCATTACAGTCTTGAGAAAAGAAACCAAATACTTGGAAGCCTCACACCTTGCATGCGCCTAGCAAGCCATCAAGGAGAATGAGGAATAAAGGAGAAGAAGTTCTCACTTGCAAGAAGGAGATAACCGTGTGGATCACCATTGGAGGGCGTCATCTTCTTTGAGCCTTCAAGTGATAAAGGTATTTCTAAAACCCCAACGTGTTTCAATGAGTAATTCCTAAGCACACATACCTAAGGTGCATAGATGGTCTATGTTTCCGCATCAAAACAAATTTTGTTTTCACCCTCATGTGAGCACACCGTGGTTGGACCAAGGTGCTGCGTTTTTAGAACTTTCACAATAATAGGTGATATTGGAGAGATATTCTTTTGTTGGAGCCGCAAAACCAATGTAACAACGTTGAAATTTAATTTGGGAGAGAGTTGTGTTTTGTTATCAACTCTTTCGTAGTTGGTTTCTTGATTCTTTTTAGTTGGGCATGTAAATTCTAGTTCCAGATATATGTAAAAACCAAAATAAATTCTTATATGTGAATGACATATAATGATTCAATTTATATATATGCATGTATATTTATTATTTACGTATTTGTGCGATGTCTGGTGAGTGTGGTATTCGCGAAAAAATTACTCTCATTTTCATAAGCAAATTAATGGAATTTTTATTTCAAAATTGAAAATTTCACATTTAGAGTAGTGATATTGTAGCAACAAGGCGGGTCATTACAACTAGCGTCGGTCTAGTGGTGAGGGATAAGGGTAGAATACATGTAGTCATAGGTAAAATAATATAATAAATTAAATTAGTTCATATATCGTTTTTTTATTGTAGAAAGCACAAATATCATGCACGGTCTTTGAGACCTATAATATTGAATGTTTTCTTATATCATAATATTTAAGACAAAACATGAATTCCACTTCAAGTATACATTGTGATATAAGTAAATTTAATACTTATACAAGTGTGCGTCAAACATGTGTAAAAAATTAATTAAATATAATTTTAATGAAATAATAATTTTATCATTTGAACAAAGTTTATACAATAAATCCTATAACTATATGGTTTGTTATTTGGTCGCACCAAACATTAAATATGATTAAAATTTATCTTACTCTTATCCTATCCATTTTTTTGTTGCTCTCATATCCTATCCTAGCTTTATGTGAACCAATTATATGTTATAATTTTATGAGTGAAAATAAGTTATTTGTTTTATTGTGAGTATTCCTAAGAATCGAAGTCAAAAGGATTACAACAACACCTTATTCAATCAACTAAACTAGAATTTTTTTGTAAAAAAAGCAAATTTGGAATGACATGTTTGCTTGATGACATTCGATAAAAATATAATATATATATATATAGTATTTTTAAAATTTAGTTCCATGATATTTTGAAAAAAGTTAAAAATATAAATATATTTCTCCTATTGTTTGATTATGGTCAAAATATTTGATTTTGTCTTATATGTTTTTGTTTTTATTTTTAAGAAAACAATAAATTATTTAAAAAATACATAAAGACAAATGTGACCCATGCGAATGCACATGTAACTAACTAGTTTTAATAAAAATTTGTTTCTGTATCATTACACAAAAACACTATTTTGACATTCTCATAAATACTAAATCAATATTTTTTTCAAAATTATTTGTACACAACTCCATTATTGTTATCTACCATATATAATCTTTCAGAGACTAAAAACTCACCACAAAAATTTTAAAACAATTAACTGTCCAAAAATATGTTTTTCACCATTTAATTAGGGTAAAATAAAATACAATTTTTATAAATCCCAGAAAATCACCATACAATCTAATATGTCCAAAGGTCAATATAAAATTTTACCAAGGTCCAACTCTCAATAAAACTATTTTTTTCATTTAAAATATCTTCACTTTCTATTGATTCAGATTCAACATTTAGGGTCATTAAAAATAATTTCCTTCATTTTATTTCTTAGAAAAAAATTTGGGTACTACCAACGGTTAGTTCAAAGTTTATTAAAAATCCAAAGCAGAAAATGCCAGATTTGAGGAAAATAAAAGAAAAATCCATTAAAATTTTAAGGAGTGCTAAAACAATTCTACAAAAATTACCAAGAGTTCCAAAAAGTTTGACAATCTCAAAAATGGCTCAATCTCATAGAAACATGAAGTCAAAAAGTTTCGAAAATGAAAAATAGGTCTCAGCCCAAAACTGAAAATGGAGTATGAAGTTAGATGTATACATTAAATCAACAAAACAAAGTGAGTGAAATTATTCAATAATAACATTAAATTATAGAAATTAATAAGCTATAAGTAATTATACTTTTTGTCGTTCAATCAATATAATAATAATATATTTTATATAATATTAAGAATAATATATATGAAATATTTTTAAAAATAAATAAAACAACTTGTTAATAAAAGTACAATAATTTTTCATGATTTAAATTGAAAAAATTGTTTCCCGTGAAAGATATTTATTGTTTCTATCTTAAAAAATAAAACTAATCTAATTTATAATATTCTTAATTCATCATCTTAAAAATATTATGTGATATAAATATATTTAATTACTGATTTTAATATATCTTATTATTGTTAGGTCTGAATGTCCACTTTTCACATTTACTTTGGATTTTGATGATTAACAATAAGTATAAATTGCTGATGTTTTAATGAGTTTATAACAAATGGACATGATCAATTAATATTATTAAAGGACTTAACTATAGTCTATATGTATCATCCACACTCAAAGAAGTTAATGCTTTGTTAAATATTAACTAGCATCCAACGCACTAAAACCAAGAGGTCCATTCATGATATTAACCAGTGTATAACACTGCATATTAGTACTGCTCATGTACAATTAGTACGAGATTCATACACTTTCTCAAAGCAATCAACATAATCCGAAAATACTATGATAGCAAGGATTTGGTAAAGAACGGAACCTCCAAGTTTCTTCAAGGTAACTGTGTTTTCTATGTCTTCTCTTAGCTAGTTGGAACCTTTCTTAGTATCTTTTGTGACTTAGGTACCGCTATTGGATATTTTTACACTTCCTTTAAAAAACCTTTGAAAATTAGACATTGTAAAAATTACCTTTTTATAATATTGATGTCATTTTTGTGACCTTTATTGAATCCCGATCACATTTGTGTGATCGGAATTTCAATATAACGTCCTTTTGATATGGACTCCCCAAAACACCATTTTAGTTCCTTTTAAATTTGAGTGGGTATTTGACCTCGAATGTTAATGTTAACCTTGTCTTTGAAACCTATACAAAATTGTCTTCAATTTGATATACAGAACTCTGTGTTTGGACTAAAGTACGTGAACTTGAGAGTCTCAAAATGGCTCTACTAGGAGCTAACAGAGGAATATAGATAGGTGACGAGAGTTTATTATTTATTTACAGTTTTTGATACCATAGTTGGGGTCAAGGAACCCAATTATGGGGATGTATGTTTGTCTCTATTGTGTGCTAGTTTTCAAGAAAAATTGTGTTTTAAACTAATGAAATGCAATATATTTGTTATTGATGAATGATGTTGCTGTTGTAATGATTAGGTTTTTTGGGAAAATTCTTAATTACAGAGGAGACTTTGCCCAAAATTTTATAATTTTTTCTTCTATTTACATCTTTATTAAATTTTAAATGGGAATAAAAGTTTGTTTTTAATATTATAGTCATCCTCTTTAATTTAGAATTTTCCTAAAATATCAGTCTCGTGGTATTATGGATTGTGAATGTATGAGATTTGTGTTGTCTGAAGATCTGAGGAATGTGAATCCAAGACATGTGTCATATGTATATATGTGGAATGTGATTGCTTGTGATGTTGATGATATTGAAATGAAATTATGTTGATGATATTGAGATTAGATAATGTTGATGTTGATGTTGATGTTGATGTTGATGATGACATTGATGAAAGATGATATTGATATTGATGATGTTTTTGTGATTGATGTACATTGTGTGTGTATATGGGGGTGCAGTGACTTGTTGGATATCCCAGGGAGGGAAGATGATGTTTTAAGAATTTTAAGCATCCCTAGAGAGGGAAAGAGATTGCTTAGAATTTTTAATTATCCACGGTCAGTGCATTGATGGACCCATGTTTCATACTTCAAAATTTCATGGAAATAGTATAAATGGTGACAGTAAGTACCTGTGGGCTTTCATGAGGATAAAAATGCGGGTACTTGGGGGCATATCCACTCGGTTTGAAACTCCCTTATGACTCTGGCTGATCACCATGGGGGAGAGTAACCTGTGCACAATAGGCTAACCTCAATGAGCTATTGCATCATTTTCCTAAGTGAGAGTGTCATGTGGGCACGCTTAGGCTATTTCGTGATGAATGGTACCACATTTCATTTGAGAGTTGATTGCATGCATCATTTTGAACATAATTTATTTGAATTGTGGAAAAAGTTGGTGACTAGTTTGTTGAGTATATGTTGAATTGATTGATTACTGAGAATGATTGTGATTATTGTTATTTCTTTCTTACTAATCATTGCCATTTGGTGCTTGTTGATCTTGTATAATAAACTCACCCTTTCAATTTTGTGCTGTGTGGTTGGCACCTGTGATGATCGCGAACCTTCGTTTGTGGGAGCAGATGAGCAACAGTAGGTGATGTTGGAGGGAAATCCTTTTGTTCGAGCTGTCAAGCCGACACGATAACGTTGGAATTTATTTTGGGAGAGAGTTGTGTTTTGTTATCAACTCCTTCTTAGTTGGTTCCTTGTTTCTCTTTGATCGGGCATGTAATCTCAAACTTAGATATATGTAAAACTTAATTATGTTCTGACATGTGAATGATATGTAATGGTTTAATATATTTATATATGTATTTATTTACATATTTTTGTGTTTTTTATGAGTGTACTTTAGCGAGAAATTTAACTTCATTTTTATAATCAAATTAATAGATTTTTTATTTAAAATTTGAAAATTATACGTTTAGAGTAGTGATATCGTAGCGACGAAGTGAGTCATTACAAAAAGCAGTTTTTACTGAAAAGAAGAACAACAAAAATTATTACGAGAAAATGGAAAATATCTATGTAGCAAAACCCTGCTGAAATCATTAGTAGACTAGTTTAAGCTTTTGTTTTTTTTTTTTATCATTTGCTAAGCAAAGTTATCTTGTATTTGAGCTTTATTGTGTATCCACTCATTTAGTGTTATTGAATACTTGTATTCATTTAAACCACTATTTTTGAAAGCCAAAAGTGACTTAATGTTAAACAATACTTGAGTTTTTTAGATTCAGGGGAGTCTAAGACAGTGCCATAAGTGATATTAAGAATACTTGTATAGTCAAGAGTGGCAGGACATAATGTAATACCCTTAAATATATAACTAAGTATATATATATATATATATATATAATATCATAATAAAAGAAATAATATTATTAAAAGCAATTTCTAGAATAAAGATAAATTTTAGTATCTAATTTTAACCACGTGGGAATTCTCAGCTAAGTCCAAAATCATTAAAAGATCTTCCTGAATCTCCAGGTGGCATTAGGAGAATACTTGATTAAAAGGAATTAACCTTTTGTAGC
>PYAF01002665.1:105270-126011 GCA_007407185.1 Glycine tomentella
AATATTGCTGGTGGTTATTTTAAAACTAATAAGGCTGTATAGGAGCTGAACTTGTAACCGAATGATGCTGTTTGTGCTGTTTAATTCATTTGCTGTACGTTGTGGTGTATTTAATTAAGGTGCTGTATTTAAAGCTAACATGTAGCTGTTGCTGTATGTACTGTTGCTGGATTTAATACTGTATGTAAAACTATGTTGCAACTCAGCAACTAGTTCTGATGAGGAGGGGTCCATAATTACCCACGGTAAAGAAAAAGTCATAGTTAGTAAAGCAACGACATACTTGGAGAAATATCAACTATGCGAGGTGGAGAAGGATCATCTGGGATGACAATGACGTCCTCAGGCTTCCCGGTGTTTGGGCCGGGGTGAGGAGGTTCACACGGGTCCACGAGCCTAAGTTGCTAGGAAGGGTTTATTTTGGGCACGAGAACCGGGTTGTGCCGGCATGATTCAAGTATGGACTTAGCCTTCGAGTCAAACTCGAACTTTATAAAATGGGAACTCTCAGCGACACAATCTATGCATGGATCGAACTGGGTTTCAAAGGCGCAGTACAAAGAGTCATTATGTTCTAAAGACGAGAATGAAATTTGAGATGCAGAATTTAAAGTTGGAGGGGGATAACTTTCAGGTTCAGAGACGAGGGAAATCCTAGGGTTTGAAGTTCAAGGTTTCTTTACGCGACTAGAACCCCCAGAGGATCCTTGTAAGAGATTTTTCTCCCTCTCTTCTTCTAAGAGGGCAAACCCAAAAATCCACTACCTAGTTTTGCACAGAAGTACCTCCTGCAAATGTGCTTCTTCCTTAGGAGTAAGTTTCATTTTAGAAAGAAGAAGTGGGATTTTGCGAAAGGGTGAAAATGAGGATTGAAGGAAATAACTCAAGAACAGAAACAAAACCCAGAAGAAGAAATGGGACAAAGTGAAAGTTGCAAAAATAATGCACAATTACAAGGATGACAAGTGAAAGAGAAGTTTAGGGTAGGAAAGGTACCTGGTAAAAGAGAAATCTGAGAAGAGTTTGGTGTTGAAATGATGAACACCAGAAAGAAGAACGCACAAATACAGAGGAAGTTGGTAGAGAAAAGCAAAGGCAATGTGCTCGCAACAAGTAAGAAATAGAAGGAATGAAATATGGAAAAGAATTTGAAATATAAAGGAGAAATGTAACTGCCAGAAACACGAAACGACGTGGAGGTACAAGTTGCACAAATGAAACGTCATGAAGGGCCAAAAGAGTAAAAATCCATTTAATAGTTGGGGGCAATAAAGTCAGGAAGGTCCAAACGTCATGATTAAAGCGTGAAATGAAACGGCGGCACATTTAAATGCGCAGACTATACGCTATAGTTACGAATAAGACATAATGACAGCATTTCACAGTGACCTTCTCCATCCCATCTGCGTGGAAATGAATCGACTAAATGAACCCGGTAAAATAACACCCCGATTGGGACAAGGAAATGAGCTAGTACGAAGTAGAACCCCGGAATAGATGGCCAAGGTGAGATAAAGAACATCCCAGCATGTGATGAACACTAGGTGGTCTGCGAAACAAATCAATAAGTTGAGCAGGAAGGGGTCAACCTAAATGCATCCCGACTGTCGAGAGACCTCGGCAACCGTGATGGGGGGCGACTGTTACGAATTTTGCAATTGGGCCTAGTGCTAAGGTCCATTAAGGGTCATGGACTAAAGACCCCAACTGAAACCAGAACATGGACCTTGTCAACTACGAAGATCATGATAAAGAGCAGTTTGAGATTTCGACCGTGATTCTCGGGGACGTTCCACAACTAACCAAGAGGTATGTGCAGTATAAACAAGAGATGGTTGTAGAGGAAAAGGTACACACATTCTCGTTCTCTCTCTTTTCCCTTCACACTGTGCACACACCTCACCCCACTAGTTGAGTATTGCTTCGTTCATAGTGATCATCTTCTGGAGGTATTTTCTTCCTTATAAATACCTTAAGAGAGAGCTTGATCCAACATCGAATTACCAACAGTCCTTGCTGGACACTTCTGTTTGTAAGACAACAGAACAGAATTACCAGCAGTCCTTGCTAGACACTTCTGTTCATAAGACAACATAACATAATACATCAAAACAACAACAATTTTCTTGAAAATCATTGTCGTTTTTAGTTTTCAAAGACGATTTCTAGAAAATCGTCTTTGAAATGTTAACATTATTTACAAAATTGTCACGACTATCTAAATGATGACGATTTTTCACCAACCTCCTTTAAGTAGGCATAGTAAAAGACACTTTTTTTTAGTAGTGTATAGGGTATCCCTAACACACTTGTGGTTCCAATTTTCCGCTATTTGTCCTCAAATCGCTAAGAAAATATTTGGTGTTTTTGGGGTAATCGGTATGTAAATATTATTATATGTATATTTGGATTTCAGTCGACAGTTTCCTAACATGAGTTGTCCAAAATAATAAGAAATATTCTTTCCTCATATCATGATGTAGAGCTTTCCAAATTGATATGCGCATGTGAATTCTTTCTTCGGGGCCGAGGTCTACAAAAACAAATCAAAATGTAGTTTGAATATTTTATTTCCAATAATTGGACTTTTCGTCAACATGACGCCAAATTAAACTGTGTGTATATATAGCCAAAAGGAATACAAAGTAATTACCACAACACAAGTCTACAACCTTCGGCAGAAAATCATCATGGGTTCAGGAAATTGTGTAGATAAGAAGCATTATGTTCTGGTGCATGGGGCTGGCCATGGAGCCTGGATTTGGTATAAGCTCAAGCCACGCTTGGAATCCGCAGGCCACAAGGTCACAGTGCTGGACCTTGCAGCTTCAGGCACCAACATGAAGAAAATTGAAGATGTTGAAACCTTCTCAGAGTATTCTGAGCCTTTGTTGCAGCTAATGGCCACAATTCCCCCAAATGAAAAGTTAGTTCTAGTGGGTCACAGCCTTGGGGGACTCAACATAGCACTTGCCATGGAGAAATTCCCAGAAAAGGTAGCAGTTGGTGTTTTCTTAACAGCTGTAGTTCCTGACACTGAGCATAAGCCATCCTATGTCTTGGAAAAGGTTTGCATCTCAGCCTCATCTTGATTCTAGAGCATATATACTTCTTGAATATGATTATTTTGTAACATCTATTCTTATATTAAATATCTTATCACATATATATATTATATTCATAAGATTTGTTTCAATATAATTAAAAAAAATGATATTGATATTTTTATGTTAATCATATCATCATTAGTATAAAATATTCATTTAAATTTATTTTGATTAAATCTTTCCTTTTAATTAAGTTTTTTTTAACAAGACTTAATTTTAATATTTTGATTAAAGGAAATGAATTCAATTTTAACTAACGATTTATTGATAAGTTTATATCAATATAAAGTTGTTCAGTATTTTAATAATATACATTAAAGTTAATGTGATATAAATAATTAATATTATTTTTAAATATATTGTTTAGTGGATACATTTAATGTTATGCATACATTTAATATCATTTATGGTATATGCAGTGTAAAAAAAATAGTATACACATTTAATATATAAGTAAATTAATTAACTATATTTTTTGTCGTGGCCGATTACTTTTATTAATTTTTATTTAATTATAACAATATTATTATTAAATTCTTATGACATTTAACATAAATAATTTGAATAACCAAAAGTTATAATTTAACAATCAAAAGCATAAAAGTAATGTGGTCCCCGAATTTGCGTGATTGCGTCTATGTTGATCTAAATCGTTGTTCAACGATACTGACATGGACTTAAAGTTGTAACCGGTCCAGGAAAATATGGACCCATATTATAATCATTATCTAGACAAATCTTTATTTTAATCATAACCGGCATAATGCTATTGCTAGCCTAATATTTTCTATTTTGAAATTATATTATATTAATTTAAACAGCTTTTTTCTTAACATCTACATTTTTTTTTTGTGCCTCTAACTCAACATTTACATCAATATGCATTGTTATTTCTTTTTCCGATAATTTAGGTATGTTTATCGAATCATAAATTATTATAGATAAATTTATCCACTTTTATAATTATTATATCTTATAAATTATACCAAATAATATTTTATTGATTAAAAATAAAACATATTTTACGTTAACAATACATGTTAACATTTTTTATAAATGATTCACACAGACACATATTTTTCAGTTATTATAAATTTATAATACAAATAATATGAATTTACTCTAACTGAAAAGTATATTATATATTAATTCCTATAAAAAAATTCCTTTGATTTTTATCTCTTAAAAATTTGAAATCACTTTTTTTGGTTCTTAACATTTATTTTAAAATAGAAAAATAAAATTTATTTTGTGATCTTGAAATTATTTTTTAGAGATGTTACATGATGGCATTATATCATAGACACTATGGTGAGTGTCATATGGGATAGTCTCTTGACATTTGGCTCAAGATATTAGCCGTTAATGAGTGTCAATAGTAGGGATCAAAAACAATGATTTCAAATTTTAGAGAATGATGAAAAGTAAAAACAAAAAAAAATAATTACATGGAACAAAATCAAAACTCACTCATTTTATAAAAATTAAAAACATATTTAAACCTACATGCATATACACAAATGCAAAATATTAGTTAAAAAATTCATTTTTTTTTTTGTGAAACCATACACCACACAATTATATATATACCAATCCAATTTAATTGTTTACTTATTCAATTTCAATAATTGAATTATTTGAACTTTTGACTTGAACAGTACACTGAGAGTATCCCAGCGGAGAATTCGTTGGACAATGGATTCTGCCAGCGTGGAAATAAAATAGTAGTTATTTTTGGTCCAAAATTCTCGTCCGGCAAACTCTACCAAGCCTCCTCCATTGAGGTAATTACATGTTACTGTAGCCTTCTTGTCGATAAATCCTAACTAGAGTATTGCATGACAAAAAGAGTAATTATTAACATGCTTCTAAGTTTCACCTCAAAAAAAAAAAAAAAAAATGCTTCCAAGTTTGTGAAAATAAAAATAAGGATTGGATTTTGCAGGATATAGAATTGGCCAAGACTTTGTTAAGGCCAGGGTCCCTCTTTATCGAAGACTTGTCCCAGCTAAAAAACTTCTCTAAAGAGAGATATGGGTCAGTTCCTCTTGCTTTTATAATTTGCACTGAGGACCTTGGAATTCCATTGAGTTTTCAGTTCTGGATGATTCAAAATGCTGGAGTCAGTGACGTTGTCGAGATCAAAGGGGCAGACCACATGGCTATGCTTAGCAAGCCACAAGAACTATGCGATTCTTTGTTGCAAATAGCTACTAAATACACATGAATTCATGAAGCAGGCTTTATTTGTTGTGTTTGAAATTGACTTGTCTTAGAATTATAAGATCTCGTTTTAAACAACGAGGCACAGCAACATGAAGTTGTATTCTTGTTATGTTGGTGAACAAATAAACTTATCAAATAAATGTGGGTTTTGTTATTAAATTTAATAAAGGTTTGGTCAACGAAGAAGTCAAAGGGATATGAAGCAGTTCAAATAATGAGTTGGTTTCTGATATCTTATTTTTTCGCACTACAAGAAAGGTGTCGATTTTTTGTCCAAAATCCGTCGTTAAGGTTGAAAATCCGTTGGTAAATATGCATTTCAAATGGACAAAAATCAGTCTGAAATTTTGGAAAAGGAAAAAGCTTTTGTTTGTATTCTATCAGTAATTTCCGATGAATAATCCCTTGGAAATTACCGATGAACAACCCCCATCGGTAATTATCGACAGATAATTTGTCAGTAATGGTTACTTTTTTCCAACGAATAATCCATCTGTATTGGTTACACAGAAGAAGATAAATATCAAACATAAGAGATTTTATATTGGTTCATTTTCACCATTGAGATTACGTCCAGTTCTTGGCAAACCACCAAGTTCAATGTAATACCCCGTATGCATCCGGTGTATTAACATATTACTTAATCAGATTTAGCGCAATAATTAATATTAAACCAATTAATTAAAGAGAACCCACAGAAGCGTTTTCAAAACTGTATTTCTTGATTCATTATGTATGGTCTATAAATATAAGACATAACCGAATGCCCATATAAAACAATAGCCCCAACGATCCAGATAACTCAAAGCATGGCAAATAAACAAAAATATCAAAAATAGATATAGCAGGAGACATATAAAACATATACATAACATATGCACAAGCATATCTTCCCTCACAGGGGTACACAACAGTGGCAATACATTAACCATCAACCACGGAGCTTCCAAAATACTGCCAAGCAGCTACACAAAGGTTGTCCCTACTAGGGCCTCCCGCCCTGGTACCTATCAGCTTGGCCAGAAGCATCACCTATAAAACAACATCCCCAATAGGGGTGAGATAAACATCTCAATAAACTCAGGGTTCTTGGAGGTCTTTCCTCCCCCTGGTTCACTTCCATGACATATGGTATTAAAAATTAACATAACACTAACTTGCCATCAAGGCTCTCATAAACAATCACAGATATACCATCACACTAAATCGCCATCAGGCTCTCATCAACAAATAACAGGTATATCATAACACCAATGACATTCCGTTGGACATCACCAACATCAGGAATGCAACACCATACAACTCAGCATAACTATATGCTCCATTGCCTGAGGAAAACCACTCAGGACTTTACTCATACATATATGACTCTTCTAAGAGAATTTCATCCACTCATGGCAACTTCTCTTAGAGATACAACCTATACATAACCTGGCTTGAGGAAGATCATCCACTGAAGAGCACTCATTCACTCAGGACTTTCACACACTACCTAAGGGAGATCATCCACTAAAGGGCTCTCATCCACTCAGGACTTTCATCACATACTACCCGGGGAAGATCATCCACTGAAGGCTCTCATTCCCTCAGGACTCTTAACAACTACCTGAGGAAGATTATCCACTGAAGGGCACTCATTCACTCAGGATTCTCAAACAATGCCTGATGAAGATCATCCACTGAAGGGCTCTCATTCATTCAGGGCTTTCAACCACTACCTGAGGAAGATCATCCACTCAAGAGCTCTCATTCACTTAGGATTTCCAACCTCTGCCTGATGAAGATTATCCACTGAAGGGCACTCATTCAATTAGGACTTACGTCACGCCTACTATATTCTACTGGCCAGAGAATCTCAACAACCCAGAATACTATCACAATATATATATATATAGTTGTTCTCAATAACACAGTACACTATCACAATGTACATCCTACAGGTTCTCAATAACATAGCACACTATCACCGTGTATCTCATAATCATATACCTATTCATTTCGACATTCACATAATACTATCACAGTGTATATCATAATCATATTCTCAACAATATAGTTCACTATAATTCATAATTCCAATACACAAATATCATTATATACGATAACCATTACTCCCTCGGAGTATGGTGGAACACAGTTAGTGGGAACCACTCCCAAGAACAAAGAGCTTACCTGACAATGCAGTGCTCTGCTGTCCAATCCCTGGACTGTGGGTTCCGCCACCGACACCCTTGGTGTCACGCCATATACAAAGGCACACACAAGCAAAGATCAACAACGGTCCTCAGCCGTTTCAAAAGAAAAGAACAACAATTCTTTTCCATTTAAACCACTTTGTCTTCTATCTTAGAGTTATCAGAATTACTCATCTCATAGGCTACTCACAAACCCTCAACAAGGTTTATCTCGACCTAATCAAGGTCCTAGAGTCTCCCAAAGACTCTGTATAAATTAATTCAATTGCCTTTATCCAGGCCAAATATCAATGATTATTCAACTTAGCTAAAACAGTTATTCCAACACATTTTCACCGTTTATTTCGCCTCCTGAACATCTTTTGTAAAAGCATTAAGGCTCATGCATGTCATAAGGTCACCAATTTAACCCATATACACACTACTCATGCATATCTCAGAGTCAAAACTAAACTTTATCAATAGCCATATAACAAAGTTCCATTTTCACCAGAAGAACCTCCTGAGCATACTTCTCTAAAGAACACAAGCCTAATTTCAGCCCTAACACAAATGGGTTACTATTCATCCCATTACCAATTTCACAAATCAATCGGTAAAACTTAAGTTTCTTACCTCAAAGCAGTCGAGGAAGGCTGGAGGATCGCTTCTCCAAGCTTCAGCGCCCTTGAACCGCCTTCCTTTCTTTCCTCCGATTGATGGTTTTCTCTAAGGATTGAAGCTGGAATCTAGCTCATGGAGGAGTTCTAAACAACTTTCCTGAAGGATAGGAAGTGTTTAGATGAAGCATGGAGGAGATATGAAGCTCCAAATTTCAACAATGGCAGCCAACAGCTCTGAGGAAGAAGAAAGGAAGGTTTTTCCCTCAAAAATCGCAAAAATGGCCTTTTATAGGCCCACAGCACGAGTCTTGGCGCTACTGGCGCCACTCTAGCACTATCCGCGCCAGAATCCAGAGAAAACGGGCTTTCTGGAGCACTTCTGGCGCTAACCGCGCCATAAATGGCACTAATCGTGCCACATATCAAATCCTGGCACTAATGGCGCCGCTTCTGGCGCTAATCGCGCCAAAAACAGTGAAAATTGGCCTTCAGCTACAGTGCCACACTATCAGCACCAGATTTGCTACAGTGCCACGCTATCAGCGCCAGATAAAATAATAATTTTTTTTTTACAAACTTGAGTTATTATATTCGACTAATTTCAACAAAGTTACAAGTATTCGTCACTACCACATATGGCTTTATAAACAAAGCTTTACACCAAGCTTGAAACAACTCAATATTCTTTGTCATACCAAGCTACTGCTGGCTCTAAACAAACCAAAATATTTGAGTTTTGTATGCTCACTGATTAACTCTTAATCGTCTCAGAGATGGATATCTAATCTAAGCTTCTAGTCTTTTCTCTCATGATATTCAAAGTATTTTGAGAGCGTTTCAAACTTTACATGAATTTACATAAATCTTTTTACAGAAAGAAATTGAATGATAGCATGTAGGTTCAAAACCTAGTTCTTCAAAGATTCTAGTATTTATAGGCCTTCTTCAACAAGTGTCCATTGTGTCTAAATGAATTGAAATCTTCACTTGTGCTCACCTCTGAAGATTGTAGTCATTGGAGCATTCAGTGCTTGCATTAAATACACATCCTTCTTCATGCTGAAAAACCACTCTTGTTAGCTTCCTTTAGAGACACTTCAACAGGAAACCACTTGCTTTTCGTCAAAGCAAGTCTAGCATAGTAGGGCACATCTTTTGATACTCTTTGAACTTCAAAGTGCTAAAAATTCCTTTATGCTTCTTAAGATTGGATAGATCCTAGAAGAATGTCGTGTAAGATAGTTCATGCAAAACGAATCTCAGACACAAAGTATTAAATGAAGTTCTTAAATGCTATATGAAATAAAGAAGTATCTCTGCTTCCATTTAGAAATTCAAACGCTGGTTTATTAAACATAGTATGATATCGCATAAGACACAACTTTTAACTTTTGTATTTATTTGCATCTAATCAAAATAATTAAGGATCATGATTAGTCTTAAGACACAAATGTCTTTTGACTTAACAATCTCCAAGTTTTTGATGATGGTAAACAAATACAAATTTAGCAGTTGCACGCAGACTTATAAGATATATCACTTAAGAGCAAGTTAGTTTTATTAAATGCAATAGAAATATAGCATAATAAAGCATTTTCATCAATAGGCTCCTCCTAAGATGATGTTTTCTTCAGACTTTAGCTCCTTTAGATGATGATCCCCTTCTATAGCTTCTACTTCCTTCTTTAGCTTTTACTTTTTCACTCCTTTTTGGTTGGTAGTAGCTTCCTTATCAAGTTTCCTTAAGAACTCATCACCAGGTCACTTAGAGTTTGAGGATAAATCAATGGGTATAGAAGGAAGGGGTGGACTTCTAGGAGGGGAAGGATTTCTTGGAGGTTCCCAATTGGTAGCCATCTTGTAAAAGAAGTTTCCGATGAGATTCTAGTTCACAACATCCATTTTAACATACCTTCTGTCCTTCAGAGCTTGTGAAAGCTCTTCTCAAGTCCTCAATAGCTCAACCTTAATTTGTCTAACATACTTCTTTCTTGGTGGAGGATCATACACTTCAAGCATAGGCTCAGGGTCTTCTTCTTCAATGATGGGATCAACATGATGAATAAGAAGTTGGAGAAGAATAGACGCACAACAAAATAGAAATTGCAGCCAGACTCAACAAAGAACTCCTTTGTCCATGAGCAAAGCATGTTGAAATGAGCCTCTTCAATGAAGCATATATGATTTAATCTCTAATAGAAATGCCCAGTCTTATGATAAACTCTGTCTGTAGGGGCTTTTCATCAGGTTCTAGACCTGAGCAGTGAGCCTTCAATATGTGAAACCTCCTCATAGCATACCAATCTAGATTAGTGCACCCTTTTTTCCTCTTGATGGCTTCAAGTTGATGTTAAAGAGGTGTCCAAGATGAACTTTGACATATCTGGTTTGTGGAGCATCTTTATCTTTCTCACTTAATAGCTCCTTGCCCATTTAACAGTTAGCATTTCAGACTATTTGATGATAAACCTTCCTTTCATTAAGCCAATGCTCAAAGATTAGACTGTTGGGGTTTGGTTGTATAGTCTAACGAATAGGGAACTCTTTGGACACATGTTCTCTCCCTTGGTTGCATCCCATAGAATCTACCTCTTCATTTGGATTCACTTCCACGTAGGATAATTAAGAGGGTTTATCCTAGGGAAACCTTGCTAACATAGATCCAATAAGTTGATCTTATCAAGCTCTAATTGTTGCATTTGAGGGTGCAACATGTTGGTGCCCACTTCAACTTTCTCCTTCCAAACCCTTTTTGCATGTTTGTCATTCTATGACTATGTACCCTCTGAATCTAGGGCATAGTCTAACATTTATATTGGGATCCATAGGCACAATAGGTGGATGCACAACAGTTGTAGTGCAGGGAAGATTCACTTTATTGCTTGTTGTTGGGTTCACTTCATCAAACGTCTGTCAATTCTAGAGAAAAGATCTGTGAGCCTAATGGGCTCAGTAGTAATTTGAACGTTCTTCCTTTGCTCCAAACTTACTTTCATCTCATTTGATGAATACATACTTTTTCACTCCATAAGTCTCCTTCATTCTTCTTAGTATGATTTCATCCATTTCATCAGACTTTGCAGTAGTGACAATCGGCTCATCAGCTTAAAACATTTGTCTTGGATAAACTTGTTCTACACGAGGGTCTATTTCTACCATATCATCCTTTTGATTTTTCAGTGATGTTTCAATAATAGATTGAACTGGATTCTTCTAAGGATTCTATCTCCTTAGGATCTGTATCAACTACAACCATACAAGTTTGCAACTCTATAGTAGCATACAAAGACATGTGTTCGGCTTTGTGCTTTGTTGAAGACCGTATTCTTTCCAACTCTTCAATATCTACTCTCATCTACTCATCCTCTAAGTGTGTTTTCACAGACTTAAGAAGGCCCTTTTACTCACTGTCTACATCAATCATATAACCTCTTCAACAATATTTCTCATAACTTCCTCTAAAACCTTCAAACTCATTTCCTAACAAGGCAAAAGTCTTGCATCCTCAGGCAACTTCCTCTTGTGTTCTTCAACAAACAAAGCTTTTACTGAGGTCAGAACATCTTCTTCCAAATCAATAGCCTTTTAATTTCAAGAGGCTTGTCAAGCTTTTCCTTTTTCCTTAATAAAGCCAAGGACTTCTGTTTGGCATTAGCAAGAGCAAATTCTTCCTTTTTGTTGAAAGAGGGTGAGACTAGTTTAAGCTAAGGTCGAGGTGGTGGGGGAGGCTATTAAGACTTAGATGGAAGGGATATGGAAGATTAAGGTTGGGGTTTAGAAGTTTTAAGAATCTCAACATTAGATTGTTATTCCTTGGGTAGTAAGGTCCAGGATTAGACTTAGAATCTAGAGCCTTTCTTTTTTGGGTAGTCTTAGGGTCTGAAGGCTTAGGGTATGATGGTTATTGTTTTTTTGGGCTTCTTTGGTTGTTTTGAGGGCTTAGGGTTAGATGGTGGTGGAGGTGGGTCTTCTCTTTTGGTGGGAAGTTTGGATTTGGGTTGGCTAGGTTTGGTCTGAGGGGTAGGTTTGGCTTGCTCCCACTACATGTGTTGAGACACTGATGTAGACTCAATATCAATATGTTGATCGTTAATTCCCATCGTCTGTCCTACTACGAATTGTGGTTCTTGCTTTTGCTCTTTCTTGACCTTCCTCTTGATATGCTTTTGAACATATTTTGGGAATTTGTCAGCAATTCCAATTTTGTCAAAGATAATACCTTTCAACTATGTTGCTCTAGCAGACAGTGTCATTCCACACACATCAATACTAACATTCCTCATGATTTAGGTAAAGGATTCCATAAAGGACAAGGCTCTTCTTCACTTTGGGGTTGAACCTATCTTTGAAAGCCTGGAAGCCAGTAGTAGAAGATGACTTATGGAAAATTCACCTTTAATCCCACCATCACCTTATACACGAAAAATATGTCCCTACCACTCACATAATCTTTGGACCTAAGTCTAGGCATCACCAAGTTGAAGAGAATATAGTGAATGAGTCTACTCATATATGACATGTTTGCAGTTCTCAAAATTTTATCCATCTTAGTTCTATCCTTTGTGATTGGTCGTGAACCTCTATAAATCATCTTTCTACCATTTCCTTGGAAATATCTTTCTCCCATTCCTTGTCAAATTTTCCACCAAACCTTCTTCCAAACATCTACACATAGCAACAATGGTTCCTGGAGAGATAATCACTTTCATTCCTCTAACGGTGCCTTTGATGTTGTCTTCATCACGAGGAGAAGTCCCATAGAAAAATGCATAGGGACCATAATGCCAACAACTAAACTTCCCAAGAAAGCTTGACCACCCAAATTGATTCCATCTTTAGTGATACAAAGATTGAGGATATATATATATATTTGAAAAAGATTTTGAAATTGATTCAATCTCTTGACATTTCTTTCAAAGGAAGTTATCCTTGTATTACATACTTGAAGACCTCTTTCAAGGTTGCAATTCTGAGATAAACCTTATATTACATGACCAAGCTTTTATGACATAACTAGTAATTTCCTTTATCATTTAGATAGAAAATGAACTTTGATTTGTTAGTGTTAGATACAGGGGGACCTTGAAGAAGATCAAGATGCTAAGGCTCTTAGTCTTGGATGTTGTAGCTTTTACATGCCATTCAATTGAAGAAATATGTAATCTTTAGATGTCTAAGTTTCATCTAATGATCCATTGCATTGCATAAACATCATTCATTGGCTTGCATTCATGGTTTTACAAAAAACATATGTTTTGTGAAAAAGATTTTAAAGTATTCATGATTGCATTGAAAAGCCAAAGTGTTCAAAGCTTATGTTTTGGAAAAACATATTCTCTCTATTTTAATCGATTACCAGCTAATGGTAATCTATTACTTAAGCTTTGATGGACTCTTTAATCGATTACAACTATATGGTAATCTATTACACTTCACAAAGACACATAAATGTCTTTCTGTGATAATCGATTACGATTGGTGGTATCGATTACTTGGCATTCTTGGAAATAAAACTTTTTGTGTTAATCGATTACGTGACGATTTAATCGATTACTTTGTTCATACATCTTTTCCAGAAATCTCAAGAACACTTTAATTGATTAAACTTGTTAACAATCGATTACAATAGTGGTTTTAATTGATTACATGAACGATTTAATCGATTACATTCAGTTACAATAGTTTATTATAAATAGCTATTGGGTCTTTTGAAAAATACATATTAATACACTATGAAATTTTCATAGATTTTCAAAAGCCTTCTGAAGTGAGAAAAATATTCCGAGTTACTAAGCTCTTGTCCCACAAATTCTAAATCTTCATGTTGCATTGAAATATTTCTTTTTGGAAAAGATTTTAAAGAAGTTCTTGGAGAGTTTGCTCTGAAATTTGTTTTTCAACCTGAATCAAGATTGGTAAATCATATGCATTCATATTCATTGGATCATCAGGTGTCTCTCTCCATTAACTTTGCTTGTAAATTCATTTTAGAATTTTTGGTTGTTTGTAACTATTACAATAGAATTCTTAAGGCTTGTCTAGAGTAGGTTTCTCTAGAGGGAAGAGTAGAGAAAGGTTATCTATGTCTTGATCACTAGGAGTCTAAGGGGATTAGATTTTTGTTCTTAATCTAGGGTTGATTAAGGGTGCTTTGTAATAAGCTTGTAAGAAAAGAATATTATGAATAGTGGAACTCTTACTAAGTTTGGTTAGAAGAAATTGGATGTAACTTCTCAAAGGCGAGAAGTGAACCAATATAAGTTCTTGTGTTGATTAATTTCTTTAATCTCTTCTTGCTTTCTTAATATGTGATTCTTTGGCGAAATTTCTTACTCAACAAGTGTAAGGTTTTGTAAGCTGAGTGGCTTGATTGATTGGAGCATTCTTGGTTTAATTGTGATACGATCTTATTACTCTGATTCCTTAAAGATTTTCAAAAGACCAAGTTTAAACCAATTCACCTCCCTCATGGTTATTGTGTGTGTTCATACTATTTTTCAATTGGTATTAAGAGCAAGTTCTTGAGTGTTATTCAAGATCACTATCTTATTTAAAGAAAATGAATACCACACAAATTACCTTTAAAGAGGGTGCCTCCCTCAATCGTCCTCCGATATTTGAAGGAGAGCATTTTAGATTTTGGAAAAACAGAATGCATATATTCATCCAATCAAATGACCCTGGTGCATGGAATGCAATTGAAAAAGGTCTTTTGGTTCCAATCAAAACTGTTGGTAATGATATGATTCCCAAAGAATTGGATGAGATGACAGATGCAGACAAGAGAGCAGTGCAATACGATTTTAAAGCTAAGAACATGATTACTTCTACACTTTCATCTAATGAATTTTCATAACTGTTTGGTGTAAAAGCACTAAGTAGATGTGGGAGATGTTAGAGATTACTCATGAAGGCGCAAATGAAGTTAGAAGATCAAGGAATCATGCCTTAATTCATGAGTATGAGATGTTCAAGATGAACTCAACAGAAAACATATCTCAACTCTAAATAAGATTCACACATATTCTAAATCATCTTCTTGGTCATGGAAAGACACTTGATGCTGAAGAGTTAAACATCAAGATCTTAAAGTGCCTAGCAAAACCATGGCAACCAAAGGTGACAACAATCAAGGAGTCAAATGATCTTTCAAAGATGTCCATGGCTGCAGTATTTGATAAGCTACTTGAGTATGAATTAGAATTGTCTCAATTAACACATGGTGAAGGTGCAAATAAAAGCAAAAAAGTATAGCCTTGAAAGCTACATCCTCAAATGTGGAAAAAGAAGAAGACTCAAGTGAAGATGAAGGTGATGAGAATCTGAACCTAATAGTAAAAAGATTCAACAAGTTCATGAGAAAGAACAAGAACAAGAAGTTCACAAAGTTCAACAACAACAACAACAACAAAAAGAATGACAATAACAACAACACCAACTACAACTGCTTTGAATGTGGTAAGCCAGACCATATTAAATATGAATGTTCTATATTTTTGAAAAAACAGTTAGGTGAAAAGAACACAAAGAAAGAAGGAAACCAAAGAAAGCCTATACTGCATAGGAATAAAATGCTTCAACAACCTTTGAATCATCAAGTGAAGCCGAGGAAGCAAATGTATATCTAACATCAATAGTTGATGAAGATGAAGTACTCTCAAGTGTTGAATCAGAAGTAAATCTTGAACTTGATCAACTTGTTGATGCTTTCCATGATATGCATGAAGAGGCTGAAAAGCTTGCAGTCTCCAACAATAAGCAGGTAACCTTAAATGGCATACCACTAAACTTGTTGAACAATAAGCTGAACTTTGTAAGTTGAAAGAAGAGAATGAGAAACTCCTTTCAAAGCCAATGTGTGTGTGTGTGTGCTTCTTCCTCTTCAAATGTGGATAAATACAATGCCTTGCAAAAAGAGTTTGATGATTTCAAAAAGAGTCAATCTAAAAAATATGTTATTACTTTCAGAAAATTCTTATTTGGTTGATCTTTTGAAGAGACTCTATAGAGGAAAATGAAGTTTGAATTAAATGATAAGTGTACAAAAGTATGTTGGAGATAAATCTGTTTTGGGTTACAAACATCAATCAAAACCTATTGGAAATACCAAGTTTGTACCTCCAAAACAGATTAATCAAAAAGGTCTTTCAAAAACTAAGCATACCAAATTGACTCATTTTGAAAGAAAATCAAAATCTATTATTTGTAATTACTGCATGAAGGAAGGCCACACATCTCATAAGTGTTATGCTAGAAGGTTCTATGTGCCTAATGGAGACTACATTTGGGTTCCAAAGAAAAGGAGAAAAATAGCTAACCCTTATGGACCCAACCTTAATTAGGTACCTTTCTTTGCCACTTAATTTAATTGTTGTAGGTGTGTCTTAGAGAAAAATCTTCATTATGATACTTAGACAGTGGATGCTCTAGATACATGACAGGTGACATGTCCGTGCTTACAAATATGACTTTGAAGGATGGAGGATTTGTCACTAATGGCGACAACAATAAAGGAAAAATAATTGGAGAAGGAAATATAGGAGACAACTTTAAAACCAAGATCAGAAATGTTCTCTATGTAGAAGGTTTGAAGCACAATCTCCTAAGCATAAGCCAATTATGTGATAAAGGATTAAAGGTTTCCTTTAACGACAATTGTTATTTGATATGTGACGATCAATCTGGTGAGGTTATCCATGTAGGTAAAAGAAAGGGTAACATCTACTTACTCTCTATAGAACATGCATTCATTCACAACACTAATTGCCTAGTATGTAAAGTTGATGAATCATGGCTATGGCATAGGAGAGCTAGTCACATTAACATGCATCATATGAATAAACTTATTAGAAAAGACTTAGTCGTTGACTTAACTAAACTTAAGTTTGAAAAGGACAAAACTATGTGATGCTTGTCAAAAGGGGAAACAAACCAAGATTTCTTTTCAAAATAAAAACTTTGTTTCCACCTCAAGACCCTTTGAATTGCTTCATATGAATTTGTTTGGTCCTTCTAGAACTATGAGCTTAGGAGGCAATTACTATGGGCATAGTTGATGACTATTGTAGATTCACATGGACTTATGTTTTTAATATCCAAAAGTGATGCTTTTATTACTTTCAGAAAATTAGCCAAGCTTGTTCAAAATGAAAAACGAAGAAAAATTATCTCAATAAGAAGTGATCATGGTGGTGAATTCCACAATGAGCATTTTGGAAAGTTATATGAAGAAAATGGAATCAACCACAATTTTTCAGCTCCAAAAACACTTCAGCAAAATGGTGTTGTGGATAGGAAAAACATATCTCTTGAAGAAGGAGCTAGAACTCTTCTTAGTGAGACAAGTTTGCCAAAACACTTTTGGGCTGATGTAGTGAGTATTGTTTGCTACACTTTAAATAGATTACTCATAAGGCTTATTTTAAAGAAAACTCCTTATGAACTATATAAAGGTAGAAAATCAAACATCTCTCACCTAAGAGCATTTGGTTGCAAATGTTTTGTTTTAAATAATGGAAAGGAGTCACTTGGCAAGTTTGATGCAAAGGTTGACGAAGCCATCTTTCTTGGATATTAATTACAAAGCAAAGCATATAGAGTCTTCAATAAAAGAATGTTATGCATGAAAGAGCCAGTTCATGTTATTTGTGATGAAACTAACTCCTCAAAAAAGGAAAAGAGCTGTGATAATGATGCAGGTCCTATAGAAGAGTATGTGAAACTGAATGGATCGAATGAAAGGGAAAAGGATGAACCAAATGAAGAAATTAATCAATCAACACCCCCTCAAAATCCTAAGGACTAAAGAACTACTAGATATCTTTCTCTTGACAACATAATTGGTGAAGTAACCAAGGGAGTATCCATTAGATCTTCACTCAATAATCTATGTTGTAATATGGCTTTTGTTTCTCAAATTGAACCTAAGAACATTGGCCAAGCTTTACTTGATGAGCATTGGATGCTTTCCATGCATGATGAACTTAATCAATTCAAGATAAATGAAGTTTGGGAACTTGTTCCTAGATCTTCTTATCATAAGCCTATTGGCACTAAGTGGATTTTTAGGAACAAACTTGATGAAAGTGGTATCATAGTCAGAAACAAAGCTAGATTGGTTACAAAAGCTTACAACCACGAGGAAGGTATTGACTATGATGAAACCTATGCTCCAGTAGCAAGGTTAGAGACCATTAGATTACTACTTGCATATGCATGTTTAATGGATTTTAAACTGTTTTAAATGGATGTAAAGAGTGCTTTTCTAAATGGATATATCGAGGAGGAAATCTATGTTGATCAACCTCCAGGCTTTGTTGATTTTAAATATCAAAACCATGTTTTTAAATTGAAGAAAGCTCTTTATGGATTAAAGCAAGCTCCAACGACTTGGTGTGAAAGGTTGAGCATCTTTTTACTTAGCCAATCATTCATAAGAGGACAAGTGGACAAAACATTGTTCATCAAGAAATTTGGCAATGATATCCTATTGGTTCAAATATATGTTGATGATATCATTTTTGGTTCAACTAATCATTCTTGTGCAAAGAATCCTCTGTATCTATGCAGAATGAATTTGAAATGTCCATGATGGGAGAATTAACTTTCTTTCTTGGTCTTCAAGTAAACCAAATAAAGAATGAGACATTTTTAGCCAATCAAAGTACTGCAATGAATTGATCAAAAAATTTGACATGGAGAAAAACAAAGATGCTGCTACTCCTATGCAACCTCAACTTACCTTGATTCAAATGAAAAAGGCAAGAAGGTTGATGAGTCAAAGTATTGAGGGATGATTGGATCACTATTGTACTTGATTGCAAGTATACTAGATATTATGTTGATTGTGTGCTTGTGTGCTAGATATCAAGCTAATCCTAAGGAGTCACACCTCACTGCTATCAAAGAGAATCATAAAAAAACTTAAATCAATCATAAAAGTTGGTCTTTGGTATCCAAAAGGTGCATCGCTGAATTTAATTGGCTATTCAGATTCTAATTTTGCAGGACGCAAACTTGATAGGAAAAGCACCAGTGGAACATGCCACTAGTTGGTGATGGAGGTCCATTGCATGCTAAAGACCTAGAAGGAAAGCTTGAAGAACTTCCTTTGGTGAGATTTAAAGGACCAATGACAAAAGCTAGGACTCAAGCACTTCAAGACCACATCCAAGCTAACTTGGACTAGCATGAAGAAGCACACCAGCTTGGAAAAGACACAAAACAGTCTGTGGTAATCGATTACCAGCTATTTGTAATCAATTACCAAGGCACTACTTAAAATAGTTGTTGCCTGTTTTAATCGATTACCAAATATCTGTAATCGACTACATAAGCATCAGAATGTGTAAAAACTATGTTTTAATCGATTACAAGGACAAATTAATTGATTACTTTTATATAGAACTACACCTGCGTGTGTTGGACAACCAAAAGTTACTTTAGGAGAAGCTTGCACTTCAAGTTTCATTTGGGCTTCATTTCAATTTGCATTTTCTTTACATTTAGTAGAATTTGCTTGTAATTTCGTTGCCTATATAAGTTGGTCCAAAACTAAATGTAACTAACTTTGGTTCATTTATTCAATTCTGAAAATTGTTGTGAGTTTCTCTCTTATTCTTGTGTAAGAACTTCTTGAGTCTTATCAATGGCTTTTCAATGCTGTTGTGGTGATTCTTCCTAGGCTTATTGGAAAGCTTTTCCATGGTGCCATCCATCTTCATCCCTAAACTCTCTTCCATCTTCCATTGCTGAATTAAGAAGCTTAAAAACAACCCCAAATTCATGTGAAAGTGCAGAAGTTAGAGTTCTTGAAGTTTGCTTGAAGATTGAGTTTCATTGCAAGGTAGATTTGGGAAAACTGATGGCTATGGGTTCAGCTATACATCGTAGGCATACATCATGTGGTATCTAGTGTAACGACCCGCCTCATCACTACGACATTACAAACTCTAGACGTGTAAATTTCAAATTTTAATGAAAACTTTATTAATTTGATTATGAAAATGGTAGTAAGTTTTTTCGCAATAATACAATCATCATACACAAGATACAAGTACAATGATTAAATACATATGTATACATATACTATATCAGTACTCATCATTCACATGTTTAGAACTTAATTTAGTTTTACATGTAATTACAATTCAAAATATACATGTATACAAAAAGGATTAAGGGACTAACTACGAAAGAGTATTAACAAAACACAACTCTTCCAAAGAGAGTTCCAACGACATTATGTCGGCTTGGCGGCTCCAACAAAAAGAAGATCTCTCTCCAAGGTCACCTATTACTGCTCATCTGCTCCCACGAACGAAAGTTCGCGATCATCATAGGTACCAACCACACGGTACAACAAATGCAAGAGTGAGTTTATTATATAAAATCAACAAACATCAGATAACAACAATTGGGAAGGAAACAATTTTATCCATCACAATCATTAACAAAAATCCATGATTCCAATACACACTCAACAAACCAATCATCCAATGCATTTCACAACTCAAACAATCATGCATAGAATGATGCATGCACCTGACTCATCTATCAGCATGCAATGTGGTACCATCTCCGGAAATAGCCTCTCATAGGAAAAATGATTC
>PYAF01002666.1:12189-38848 GCA_007407185.1 Glycine tomentella
TGGGACTCCAGTTTTGCTTTTCTTCTTTCGTTGGCCTTAAATCCTCCTCTTTTGACCTAAAAATGCATAATTGGTATTGAATTAGCTTTAAAACAATTAAAATGCTAAACTTAACTAATTCTAACCTATTTAACTACTCATTTAACTAAATTCTAATCTAAAACTATATTAAAAACAAGATGTGTTTGCAACACATCAGTTAACTTGCAGCTTCTTAAACATTTCCAAGAACTTGGCATATTGCTTTCTCTGTGCTTGCTGCTTCATCTTCAGAGGGTAAGGTGGTTTTTCAAATCTGGAAAAATCCAGAGGCTTCTTAGGTTCAGCTGAGGTGGTTTCCTTCTTTTTCTCTTGCTCTTTAGAGCTGCTAGGTGGTTCTTCTTCAGGTTGTGCAACAGCTGGAGGAATTGTCTTCTCCTCCTCTTCTCTATTCACCACTTTGGTCTTCTCTTTAGGAGCAATGACAAGTCGACTCCTAGTGGTGATAACTTTGGCATGTTCCCTATGATTAACCACGGTATCACTAGGGAATTGTCCAGGTGTTCTCTCAGCTAGTTGCTTGGAGATTTGGCCAATCTGAGTCTCCAAATTTCTGATGGAAGCACCTTGGTTTTTCAATTGAGACCTAGTCTCATTCATGAAGGCATCAGTGTTCTGGATATGATCATTAGTGGTTTTAGCCAGCTGCAACATAGCCTTTTCCAACTCAGAAGGCTCCTTGGGAGGGATGGGAGGCGGTTGCAAGTAGTGGTTAGACTTGTAGTCCAATCCACCTCCATGTGGTCTTCTAGGATAGCTACTTCCACTCCCAGAAGCTTGATTATAATTTCTTTGATAACCTTGTGGAGGTCTCTGATCATACCATACTCCATTCACTTGAATGGGATCAGCCCCCACCAAGGTTGGACAGACATTGGACTCATGGTCCCCTTGGCAATATTCACATACAGCCACGCCTGCTCTGATTGAGGAAGCTTGAGCTTTGGATACCTCTAGCTTGTCAATCTTAGCATTAAGGATGGCAAGCTGTTGTGATAGAAGTTTCTATTCAGCCAACATTGCGTCTATGCTACCCAAATGAATGACTTCCCTCTTTGGCTGGCTTGCAATGCTCTCATTCTCTGTTCGGGCCAAAGAGTTTATCAATTCATGTGTTTGAGCTGCTGTTTTTGATCTGATAGAGCCTCTGGCTGCTCCATTAAGAACCAGTTTGGATTCCGATGACAAACCATTAAAAAAGATCTGCACCTTCTTCCTAACCGGCATATCATATTGAGGACAATGTCGGATCAGCTCCTGAAACCGATTCCATGCTGCACATAGTGTCTCTCCATGGAGCTGTGTGAAGTTGGTGATCTCATTCACCAGGAGGTTATACTTCTCCATAGAAAAATACTGAGCAAAGAACCTCGCCATCAACTCATCCCAGGTAGTTATGCTGTTAGAAGGCTGACGGCCTAACCATCTGAGTGCCTTCCCCTTCAAAGCGAAAGGAAAGAGGCGTAGTCGAATGGCATCATCCGTTACTCCTTGATGACGGATGGTATCACAGATCATCATGAAACGGTCCACAAAGTCATGAGGATCCTCATCGTCCTCACCACCGAATTGATTCTTCTCCACCAAGCTGATAAGAGATGGGTGGATGTCGAAATGATTGGCCTAAATAGGTGGTCTGACAATGCTGGAAGGCGGTCGGACAACTAATGGAGCAAGGATATTCTTCATTAGTTCGTCCTCCGGCCTTGGCTGATCTCGGTTTGGCTCAGCCATATCTAGTTCCTCTTCTGATTCTTCTTCTTCTTGTGGTTGAGAACTAGATATTTCTGCTTCCTTCCTTTGTTTCTCTAACCTCTGGTTTCTTCTAATAGTTCTCTCAATCTCTGGATCAAACTGAAGATCCGTGGGGTTAGCGGTACCTCGCATAAACTCTGGAAGCAGGTTAGTAATAAAATAAATCCAACCTTAAAGATAAAAATTTATAATAAGTTTGGCTTAAACAATCCCCGGCAACGACGCCAAAAACTTGTTGCGTACTCAGCAAGTGCACCAGTCGCTCAAGTAATAAAGTGATACGAGAGTTATCATCCCACGAGGATTGTTTGACCAATTAAATTATAAATTAAATTGATAAGTTGGATGACAAATAAATAACGAATAAGGTTGTTGTTGTGTGTGTGTATGGAATAAGCTAGATTAAAGACTAAATATAAACATAAATGTATGGACAACTGTGGAGGATTCTAATGATATAAGTAGTTATGTAGCTAGGGCAATCCACACCAAATGCTCCCTACCCTTGTTCATGTATTGTCTACTACCTTCATCAAGCACAAATTACCCAACTGCATCCTCAACAATAATAGCTAAGCCCTACTCCCTTAGTGTTCTTAACCCTTTAACCTACTTTAATACCCTAATCCCTTAGTGGTATTGCTTAGGTCAAGTATTAAATGATACATTAAATGGTTGCAAGCATACACTCCTATCCCTAGTTAATGTAAAGCTTGTCACTTTACCCAAGTCCAAGCTTAGAGCCCGATATCCCTATTGTAAACCCTAGCTCTTAATACCTAACTAGAGTGATCAGTTCCAGAGAGATAGAAACATGCATTCAACAAGATAAAGTGAAATAACTTGATATTAATGAGAAATAGCATCCAATACAATCCCAAAAGAGGTTACATTCAGTGCTTAGCCCTAACTACAATAAAGAACTAGCCAAGCCTCATAATGGGTGGCTGTGTTACAAAACAAAATGGCATACCTAGCTGAAGCAAGGAAGAAGAAGATGGAGAAGCAACCCCACTTGGCCTTGAACTCCTTAAAACCCCTCACTAAGGCACCCAAGCTTCTAAAACCCTATTTTTGTGTTTTTCTCCCTCCAAAATCGTGCATTCAATGCTGAGGGTTGAAGCATTTATAGTGGAGCCTGTGAAGTCTCTATTTTGCCCTTAAATTGCTGTCTCTGTCGACCTGTGGCACCTTTGGCGCGAGTATGGCGCTCCAGGCGCCATCTTTCAGAATGTATGGCACTCCTGGCGTGAATGTGGCACCTCAAGCACTGGCTGACAAAAACTATGGCGCCCCAGGCACGGATACTGGCGCTGATGGCGTGGATCTCCAGGTAGCATGGCGCTCTTAGCGCGAATGTGGCATGAGGCACTCCAGGCGCAACCTTGGCGCTCTTGGAGCCAACTTCCAGAGCTGTTGACACTTGAGGCGCAAGATTGGCGCCCTTGGCACCAGGTTCCAGTGCTTGTGGCGCCACAGGGGCCACAACGGCGCTGATGGCGCCACAGATTCTTCAGACTTAGCTCTTTTTCTTCTGGTTTTTGGCTTAGTCTTGGCACTTGTGGATGCTCTCCTGTCAATTCATCACATTAGCTCAAATCATGACAAAACTAGGGCAATTATCCATGCTTAATGCTCAGTTCTTGGTCTAAAATGTAATACCTTGAATTTTAAGCATGGGATTAAGCCTAGTGATTAGGGATAATAACCATGCTTTGGGTTCTAAGAGAAGCTTGAGAGAAGAGTTTAGAGGCAGATTCGGCCATCTCGCGCGATCCGCGTGGGGTGTGGCGCGATCCACGCGGGAGGCCTGAATCAGAGCTATGCCTTCGGCCATCTCACGCGATCAGCGTGGTTCCGGTGCTAACAGCGTGGATGGTTCGAATAGTGGCACTGTTCGCGTGGATGTGGCGCTGACCGCGTGGGAGGTTCGAAAGGATGGCGCGATCAGCGTGGATATGGCGCTAACCGCGTGAAGGGCACGAGTTAGAGTAGTAATTTCGAACTGATGGCACGATCCTCGCGGCCTCTATTTTTCTAACTGATGGCACTGATCGCACGGGTTGCACGAACGAATTGCTGCTCCCAGACGCTATGGCGCGGATCGTGTGAGTTGCGGCGCGGCAGAATGGCGCTAGTAGGGTGAATCTCCACGCTGATAGCATGGAGTCTTCGAAACTGAAGCTTGATATTTGCCTTGTGGCGCGACCCGCGCGAAATCCTTGGCTTGATTTTCTTCTTTCTTTGCTTAAATCTCCTTCTTTTAGACCTGAAATCATAACTTGGTGATAAAATGAGATAAAATAGAATCATAATAATAAACTAACTTATTCTAACTATCCTAAAACTAAGATGTGTTTGCAACACATCAGTGGAACACACCACATGAAACTCCTTAAGGTGCTTATGTGGATCTTCACCAGCAAGTCCATGAAACTTTGGAAGCAAATAGATCAGACCAGATTTGAGCTCATAACTAACCTCAGTCTTAGGATATTGAATACACCAAGGTTGATAAACAACATCAGGTGTAGCCAATTCCTTAAAAGTTAAGTTGTTATCAACCATTTTATCAGCAAAATTTTCAGAATCAAGGTGCAGAATGAGAACTAGACTCAGAAAACACTACACTACTATATAGAACTACACTATCAAAGTCATATAGACCATTTCAATTAGTGAAATGTCCTATCTATTTTAGGATCATATGAATGCAAATCACTTGGTTGGGACCTAGTCATGCACAGTTCAGCTCATCAAAGACAGAATCACAAAAATAACAGATAACTACCCTACTTGTGATTTAATAGACAAAATAAATTCAAAAGTGGTCTAGATCAATGAATTTGGCAATTTGGACCCCCCAACCATGTTCATCCTTCACAGGATCACCTTGATGTATTAATTTTCTCCACATTCTAGTAAATTTTTAGCTTATTCTGAAACAGTTTGCTGTGAAATGACCAAAATGTCATTGTGCCAAAATTGCTAAAACTCCTACTTAGAGGCCGAATTTGCCAATTTTAACCCACAGGACCGAAAATTCTGGACAGCAAATTGGGGCACCTACAAGAACTACACTACACTAATTCTCTCCCTACTACTACTCTATTTTTTACTGTTCACTCTATTTTTTTTGTTGTTCACTCTATTTTTTTTACAGCACTACATCCACTACATCATCCACACATCATAACGAACAATAGCAACAATGCAATTATGTAAAAAAGTGCAATTGTGCAACAAAATGGCAATATGCAGTGAATGAATGCAAATATTTATTGTTTTGTTTTATTTTTTTTATCTAATTATGAGTGAATTAAAGCTAGCACACAATGAACCTTGTCCCCGGCAACAACGTCAGTTTTGATAAGCAATGTCGTATCGCTTCAAAACAATTAAACTACGCTAATTCTGTAACACAAGATTAACCTAGGTCGACTCAGAGACACTATCAATATGGTTCCAACCTCAATTCACTAATAAACAATAGGGGATTTTCGTCAAACAGTTTGCATGCGGTAAGTAAAAATTGCAGAAAACGTATAAACTAATGTGAATTGATAAGAGGTAACGTAAAACAGATTAAAGAGCATCAATCCAATTCACCAAATCAAGCAATGGTAATTATCATAGTTCTCAGATAATAATTCTATTATGAAAGTTCATTTAATTTCATTATAAGCAGTTCAATCGAATTAACTCCTAAATTAATTGAAATCACAAGCCTACTTGAAATATCATCCAACTATTTTGTGATTAAAATCCGAAATTAGGAAATGAATCCATAACCTAATCCGTTTTCAATCCTAAACACATTCATAATCATGAAAATTGAATAGAAGATTGAAGAAGAAAGTGAACATTCACACAGAATTCGAAATATTAAACCAGAACTCAAATTCCCATTTGCTTGGACTGGATCCTTGGATTGATTGATTGTTTAGTCTCCCATGATCATCATCAATGAAAGCCCCATGAAATTGGTGCACAAAAATGAAAAAACAGAAAACGAAAATGAAGAACAGGGAAGAACAATGAAGAATAGTTGAGAGAAAATAAGAGAAAAGGTTTTAATTCTGAAAACTTAAAAAGGCAAATGTAAATTCTTTTTTTGCTAAAAATGTAGTGTGATATTCACTCCTAATTTCACTAGCATATAGTAACTAAGTCAGAAGGAAATAATGGACCATGAATAGGCCCATTTATTCTAATTAATTATGCTATTTGTACCAATAAAAATACAACTCGCAACCCAAAATTCAAATGCATTGATTCTGACTTCAAAACCTAAAATGACCCTCCACATGATAGAATTGGCCTCAGCTTATCGTTGACAAACTTGTAGATCTTTTCCTTATCTTTTCAAGGACTACTCATATGCTTCATTCGGAGTTCTGTAGAGCTCTGTAGGTCCTGTAAAAGGAAGATAGGTCAAGTGAGCAAAAATATCCGAAAATAAGCAATTAAGCTAAGAAGAATAGAAAAATAAAAGTCCACTTGTGCAATTAAGCCCCCTTCAAAACAATTAGCAATTAAGTCCACTTGTTTGTCTAAGACAAAAACTGAATTAGAATGAGAAAATAAAAGTTCAAGAGAAATCAAATAAGCTAAGAAGAATAGAAAAATATTTAACTAAAAACGCTCAATCAGTATATCCTCCTTGTGCAGTTTGGTACAAACAATATATGCCCTTGAGTTGTCCCATTAAATTCTAATTTAGAGTTGTGTTTTTCTAAATTTTTGTTTTTGTTGCTTGTTTCTTAAAAATTCCAAGGTTTTGTCTTAGAGTTTTCTTATTCTTGGACTCTTGAGTCTAGCCTATAATTATTTCCTATTTCACTATAATAAAGAAGCTTAATTTGATTAGAAGTTTTTGCTTAAGAACTATAGAGAGGAACAAGAGTGGAAAAAAGCAAGAAAGAACATTATAGAAAGAGTCTAGATAAAGTGTGCAAACACGAGTGAGAGTGACAAACACTTAGAGAGTGGTGAGAATTTCCTTATATACTTGTGTTTTTGCTAACCTTTTCTTTTGAAGGATGAGTTTAATAGGAGATGAGGCTTTGTCACCTAGGACCTCTAGGTTGACGAAAGCCATTTCAAAACAAAGGGAAGACTTACAAACCAAAATGGATGCAAGTTTTGAAGAGTTACAAAGGGAGACCCAAAGAAGGAGTCATCCAATTGGTAATATGGATGAAGAGGCTCATAGTGGTAAGAGGTTGAGTGAGTATGCTTACTCTCATGGAGGAAATTATGAAGATGAGAGGAATGAGAGGGAGGATTGGAGAGAAAATAATGATTGAAGAGAAAATAGGAGACACAATCCTAGGAGGCAAAATAGAGATGAGGATGAGGAGAGAAGAGCGAAATGGAGGATTGAATGGAGTGAAAATAAAAATTCTCAAGTTCCTTGGCAATAATGATCCCAAAGAGTACTTTGAGTGGGAGATGAAAGTAGAACAAATTTTCTCATACCAACAAATTGATGAAGAAAAGAAAATGACTAACAACTCTAGAATTTGGTGGCTATGCTTTGGTGTGGTGGAACCAAATTCAAATGGACATAGGGAGGTTGAGGAGACAGAGTAAATTATTGGGATGACTTGAAGGCATGCTTGAAAGGAATATTTGTTCCCACTTATTATGCAAGAGAAATCCATAACAAGCTTCAAAGACATTTCCAAGAGTGTTGATGACTACTATAAGGAAATGGAATTGATGATGATCTAAAAATTGTGGAGAGCCAAGAAGAAACCATGGCTAAGTTACTCCATGGCTTGAATAGATAAATTCAAGATGTGATGGAGTTACATTCTTATGCTACAATTGAGGAGCTAGTCCACAAAGCTCAAAGGATGGAGTAACAATTAAAAAGGAAAAAAGCTTCCAAATTCTCCAATGAGGCTGCAACTTCCATCCGGAAGGACAAGCCTAAAAGGGAGGTTTGTCATGTGAAAAATAAAGAAGAAAAGGTGAAGAGTTCAAGCAAAAAAATTATGGATCCAACTCCAACAAGATCAAGCAATATCAAGTGTTTTAAGTTCCTTGGTAAGGGTCACATTACTTCCCAATGTCCCAACAAGCGAACTATGATTTTGCTTGAGGGTGGAGACATAAAGAGTGAGTCTTCAAGTGACTCAAATAGTTCTTCAAGTGAAGAAGAAGAACTCACACTAGTGAAAGCCGAGGAGGGTGATCTCGTGATGGTAAAGAGAATGTTGAACAATTTTTGCCTAGACAAAGAGGAGACTCAAAGAGAAAATATTTTTCACACAAGGTGCTTCGTTGAAAGGAAAGTGTGCTCACTTATCATTGATGGAGGGAGCTGCACCAATGTGGCTAGTATAAAGCTTGTTGAGAAATTACACTTGTCAACCACAAAGCATCCAAAGTCATACAAGCTACAATGGCTTAGTGAAAGTGGAGAAGTGGTGGTAAATTCTCAAGTGCTTATTCCTTTTTCTATTAATGCTTATAATGATAAGGTTCTTTGTGATGTTGTACTCATGGAGGCTGGTCGTATCCTTCTTGGTAGGCCATGGCAATATGATAAAAAAAATGATACACAATGACATGGAGAACACTTTTGAGTTTGAGTACTTAGGGAAGAAATTTATTTTGATGTCTTTAACTCCTAGACAAGTGTGTGAGGATGAAAGAAAAGAGAATTCATGAGTTGAAAAAAATACTGCACTTGAAAAAAATTATGCACAAAAAAAGGTAAAGTGAGCTATCAAAGAGAAAAACTAGAGAGAAGAAAAGAAAGAGAAAGAGAAAATGGGAGCAAAAAATATCATGAGATTAAAAAGAGTTTATTTTTTAGAGGAAAATATGTCAATAGAGTGTTATTAGCAAGACAACCTTTTCATTATATGGTTTCTAACTCTCTTTGTTTAAATGCTGAAAAGGAAAAAAAAGACTATGTGTTCCTAAAAGTCCTTTGAGAGAACACTTCATTAGGGAAGCTAATGAGAACAATTCAAAGGGGCACTATGGTGTAGATGAAACCTTGGCTATTTTACATGAACATTTCTTTTGGCAAAAAATGAGGCATAATTTGCATAAGCTTGCATCTCAATGTATTACTTGTCATAAAGCTAAATCTAGATTAATGTCTCATGGTTTGTATATAACTTTGCCTATTCCTAACTCCCCTTGGGTTGACATTTTTATGGATTTTGTGCTAGGCCTTCCAAGATCCAAGAGGAGAAAGGATTGTATATTTGTTATTGTTGATAGGATCTCAAAGATGGCACACTTTATTCCTTGTCACAAGGACAATTTGAGGACATAGTGGGAGTGTCTACCTCACATTGAGTTTGCTTACAATAGAGTAGTTCACAAGACAACTTCCTTATCTCCTTTTCAAATTGTTTATGACTTTAATCCTTTAACTCCTCTTGATTTATTGTCATTACCTAACACTTCTTTTATGATTAATCATGATTTTTTGTCTAAAGCTTCTTATGTTAGGAAAATGCATGAATAAGGCACATGTGAAGAGGAAAATGGAACAATATGCAAAGCAAGCCAATAAGCACAAGAAGCAAGTGATCTTTAAAGGAGATTTGGTGTGGCTTCATTTGAGGAAGGATAGATTTTCTCATAAAAGGAAATTCAAGCTCTAAGCTAGAGGAGATTGACCTTTCAAGATTTTAGAGATGATCAACAACAATGCTTATAAAGTTGAGTTGTCTAATGAGTATGGTGTGAGTAATATTTTCAATGTTTGTGATCTTTGTATGATGTAGGTACAAGTAGGGAAACAAACTTGAGGTCAAGTTCCTTTCAAGAAGGAGGGGATGATAGAGGTCCATTACAAGCTCAAGGTCAAGAAGGAGAACTTGAAGAACTCCATTTGATCAGCTAAAAGTCACTTTAGGATAAGCTTGCACTTCAAGCTTCATTTGGGCTTCATTAAGTTTGCATTACAAGCTTCATTTCATGTACATTTAGCTTGTAATTTTGTGGCCTATATAAGTTGTCCCAAAACTGAATGTAACTAACTTTGTTTATAATTTGCAAATCAGAATTTGTGTTGAGAGTTTCTCTCTTGTTCTTATCCAAGAACCTCTTGGGTCTTATCAATGGTTTCTCAATGCTATTGTGGCGATTCTTCCTAAACTTATTAGAGAGCTTCTCCATGGTGTCTTCCACCTTCATCCCTAACCTTTTTTTCATCTTTCATTGCTGCCATTAAAGCTTCCTTCCAGCCCATGCATTTCACATGAAAGGAGGACAACTTGTGTGTTCTTGAAGTTTGCTTGAAGATTGGGTTTCATTGCAAGGTAGATTTGAGAAAACTAATGGCTAATGGATTCAGCCATACATTAACTTCACACTTATTTAAACCTTGGTCTGAAAAACTTAGTCTCCGCTAAAACATATGGTCTGTGTCAAGCAGTATGCTACCAACAACATATATAGCTAGCTCACATGCACACGGTAGACCATGAGTAGTTCTCATAACACATCTAGAACAAGAACTGTCAATGCTAGCATAATTAACTCGCTTAAACTCAACAACAATTTGGTTTAACACATACCTTGATACCATGTCAATTAGTCTCTTGTACAAGGTAACTTTAAAAACATGTCCGACCACATGTGTGCTTCTCTCAAAAGATGTCTTTATTTCACTGTGTTGCAAGGTGATTATGTTGTCCATGGCATCCCAAACACTACATAGATCTCCAAGGCTATTTTGTTGTATTCTCTTTAAGGTCCAATGGACAGACTCAACCCTACACTTAAAAAGGCAAATAATTATTTTCAACAATTAATATGTTCTTCAAAAATCAATATAGATTGTAATAATTTCATACCTGTTAATTGTAGTCAGTGTTGTGAAAACCGGTCTGGCCTAACCGGTTGGAGTGGGAACCAGTGCTATACTCAGGCTGAGTTAGGGATTGGACAAGCCATGCATCTGGCCCAGTTTTGCATGGTGAAACCCAGTCGACTTTATAAGGACCCAAAGACTTGATCGATTTTTGGAACCCGGACCGGTGAAACGTTGTTGACTGTTGCTTGCCTCCTTCACACTCTTGCTGTCGTGGAGCCTTCTCGCCGTCGTCATCGCGCCTTCATGCATGTCGTCTTCATTGCTCTCCTCCATCACGTCTACAAAAGTTCCTGGAAAAGGTCGAACTTCCTGAAAGAGAAGGCAGAAGATGGTAGCAATGTAGCACTGTAGAGAAGAAAAGAGGCGCAGCAGGAAGGATGAAGGAAGGCACAGAACGACAGCAAGAAGAGAAGAGGCGCAGCACGACAACAGGAAGAGAAGAGGCTGACATGATGGCAAGAAGGGTAGAGGCGCAACCAGGAAGAGAAGACGCAACAGGAAAAGAAGAATATATATACTGGGTATTAGGCTTTTTGCTTATTTGGGCCTAATCTGACCAGATCCACGATATTGCTTTCTTACCCCTTTTATTGCTTTCTACATTTTCCATTTCGCATTTTGAAATGGGCTTTTTGCTCATTTTTTTATTAAAAATTGAACTTGTGTTTTAATTTAGGTAATTTTTATTTACACTCTTTTATTATTAATACACTTTACTCGTGTTATTAACTTTAATCCTTCAATTGTTATTTTGAATTTTTTAGTATGAAATTATGGACGAACTTTTCTTAATCAAATAATGTTAGCTATATACATATATATAATATAATTTTGAACTTTTTAATATAGACCGGGTCTACCCGGGCCAATTACTGACCAACCGGTGTAACCACTGACTCAGTGAGCCACTACCTCAACCGGGTCAATGACCAGGTTGGGTTATATAACATTGGTTGTAGTGTTTCCTAGATGCATAACTTTATTTGTCCACGCTGTTATAAATCTTTGTCAGTAACAATGATTTCAGGGAGTGCATCACTTTTCAGAAAAATACCTCTAAATCGTTCAAGAGCCCACACGACGTTGTTTATACGGCCTCTTAATAGGAAAATGTAGCTGAAAATATCATCCCAGTAGGTGTCACACCAACAATGTCAAGTAAAAGAAATCTATATCTGTTTGTTTTGTATGTACTTTCTATGAGGAATACCATATGACATGAATGACTCAATTTTACTGCATCCGGATGTGTCAAAATATATCATGTACAACATCCTCATCCTTCAATCTATGCCAATGGATATACATATCACATTCAAGTAGCTTCATTAATTATTGCATTTCAGTATTATCGTCTCTTATAGAAAAATGGTATGCATATCTTGCATTGAACACTTGCTTCATTGTCATACAATTGTTGACATTGTGATCCTTCAAAGTGAGAAGAATATTATTTGGTTTGACCATCGACTTTGTCATATCACCCAGAATAATTTTTTCATCCTCAGTTAGTCGACCAATATATGGATGTCTAGTCAATGACTTAGTCAACATGATTATGAGTCTCACATTAAGTTTTTCATCCACTTTTCACTTCCCAGGACTGGCTTTGCTCGTAGCTTATAAGGACAACGACATTTTCTAATGCTAGTTACCGTTTGTACTAAATCTTTGTTGTATGCTCTTTATTTTTCACTCCTTTCACAACCAATTAAAATAAATGATGTTATTCCCATCTTTCCAGTTGATGTGTCAAACCTCACTATCATAACTACAAAATCAATATCATAGGCAACAGTACGAGCCTGTTGCAATACATCCTCATGGGAAAGAAACACCTACAAAATCGATAATACATGTTTAGTCTTCTTAAATCATTCATTTACTTACTTTAACCAAATACAAAATCATATCAATACCTCATAAGTATTGAAGGTATCAGAACAATCAACTGAACAATAATATTTTCAAACGCAGCAGGTTCCTCTCCGTTGTCTTCATTTATATTTATTTCTTCAAACATAATACTCTCATACATCCACTCATATTTGTCCATGTTAACAAACCATTGAAAATATAAATCAATGACAAACCATACGGATAATGATAATATTTACAAAATTAAATAATACAAATTCAATACAAATTTTTTAACCTAAGTAATACAAATTCAATACAAAATTGTCAATTTGTATGCTTCATACAAATGAGTGTTAAAAGAACAAAAAGACTTACCTCTGCCACCGGAACACCCACCATGACGACGACGACGAAGTCAAAGACAATGCAACTACTAAACCACGACAGCCACGAGAAAAGGAGGTCCGCCAAGAAGAACAAACGGATGAGGTGAGCAAAAATGAAGAATAACCAAAAATGAAGAAGAAACAGAAACAAGAAGAATAGGAACGATATATTTGGAATTAAAATAAAATGAATGGTGTATGGGAGTTTTGAATAGTGTAGGAAGAAAATGCCAGAACATGGACGCGTCAACCTCAATGAGAGGACCAAAAGGTTCACCAAGCGCCCCTTAGGATGGAACGACTATGTGCATTAGGAAATGAGTGATAAATCTTTCTGTTACAATGCAATTTGTCAAAGATTCGCTTTGTTGAGCTGTATCCCAATCATTGGGTTTGTTATTTGAATTCCTTTACAATTTCTATCAGTACCTATATAAGGGAATGTAATGCATGATAAAGGAATATAAAAGGCATTACTCATAAATATCTCTTTCTTTCCTTATATTATGGAGGTACAATCTTGACCTTTCATCGATTATCCTCCATGATGATGCTAATCGTACTTGTGCTCAAGCTCTTGCCTGTCTCGAGGAAGCCGTAACCTAACTTACCCATGCCTAAACCTCTCTCACCACTACCTAGAGCTCCCTCAACTCTAAACTTGATGTGTTTCTTAATCGCCTTTCTTTCCTTGAATCTAAAGGACCCATTACTAAGATTGATCCCCCTTTCTTCCATCGATCCCTTGGCTCTACATACCATATGAAGCTCGATGTCCCACGCTTCGATGGTATAGATGTGATGAGTTGGATCTTCAACAATTACCTTATTGATTTTGAGAGCCTAGCCAACTGCATTGTGTGTCTACCCACTTCTTTTTCTTGAGCTATTTCATTTTCGGCATGTCCCCTGACATCCACCGTGAAGTCCAAGCTCTCCAGCTCTCACCTTTATCCAGGTCGTAGCCCTTGCAAGGTTACAAGAGGATAAATTAAACAACTCTCGTTGTTCTTTTCGACCTTGTCATAACCCAACCCCACTTTCCTTAACAGGCCCACCATTTGTTTTGTGTACCAACTCTACCCCTCTCCTTCCCACTCCGTCCAAACCTGCATTCATTCACTGTACCCCAGCTTAGTTGGCTAAGCACTGTGAAAAAAACCTCTGCTATAATTGTAATAACCAATGGAGCTCCACCCATGTGTATATCTCATTTCTTCCTCATTATAGCTGATTCAGACCAACTCGACCCACCCTTCACTTCACCCGCGCTGGAGATCGAGTCTTCCACCCCAGACACTTACGACCCTCTAGACCCCCATTCAGCCCAAATCAGTTTTAAATGCCTTCTCCAACCAACTCGCCCCTAAAACCCTTCTGTGAGTGGCAGTGTCAATGGCCATGAGGTTGTGGTACTCATTGATGGAGGCAGTACACAATTTTATTCAGGATCACATTGTGCGTTTTCTGAACCTTCATGCCACTCAACCACCCCTTTGTTTGTTATGGTAGGCGATGACAATGAGCTCTCCTGTTCTACCATATGTTGTGCAGTTCTGGTTCTCATTCAAACCCGCATCTTTGAGGTGGACCTTTACATCATGTCCATTACTGGAGTAGACTTGGTTTTTGGTAGTTAAATGGCTTAAGGCCTTGGGCCCAATAGTCATAGACTACTCCAAACTGACCATGTAGTTTATGAAGGATGCTCAACTAGTGGAGTTAAAAGGTCATTCCAATATAGGCCTAAAAAGCATAATCATCACCAGGTTAAACGCCTCCTTTCCACAAACCACATAACTTATTTTCATCCTCAGATCTCACCAGCATCGACCTCAATTCGATGCTTCTTGACCTTTCTACCCTACCATCTGCCTTATCCAACCTCATCCATTACCACACCCATCTACACCTGATGCCCTTCCCCTCCTCACTGTACAAATCATGCCATTCACGTTCTTCTCGGGGCAACCCCTGTGAATATACGACTGTATCGATATCCTCACTTCCTAAAGAAAGAAATCGAACCTTAGGTGGATGAGATGCTTTGCCACAGCATAATCCAACCCAATCAAAACCATTCTTGTCACCTGTCCTCCTTGTTCGTAAAAAGAATGGCACATGGTGGTTCTATGTCGACTACCGCACCCTCAACGCCATTACATTCAAGGACAAGGTTCCAATCCTAACTATTGACGAACTCCTCAACGATTGGGGGTCTTCCAGTTGGTTTTCCAAGTTCAACCTTGCCCAGGGTTTTAACTAGATTCAGATGCTTCCCAACGACACATCCAAAATGACATTTTGCACTCACCAAGGCCACTATAAGTATCGCATAATGTCATTTGGCCTCTGCAATGCGCTTTCAACTTTTCAGGCCACCATGAACGAGCTTCTCCTTCTATTCTATTCCTTCACGATTCATGCTCGCCTTTTTTTACGACAATCTTATATTTAGCAAGGACCTTGATGAGCATTTGGAACACCTCTGGTTGGTCTTTCACAAACCACAACAAGCCCAATTCTTACTAAAGCTTTCGAAGTGCATTTTTGGCCAAAGGAAGATTGAGTACCTGGGGCATGTTGTTTTAGTTGCCCACGTTGAACCCGTTCAAGCCAAGATTGGTGCCATGCTTTCCTAGCTTGTTCCTAGTTCTTCCAAAATCTTTGTTTGGGTTTTTGGGATTGGCTAGTTTTTATCGCAACTTTATCAAGGACTATGCTCGCATCGCCACTCCTTTGACTTCCCTTCTATATAAGGACAACTTTGTTTGGGGCCTGAACGTTCTTGTTGCATTCAAACATCTCAAATGAGCTATGACTCAAGCTCTGGTGCTAGCGTTTCCTGATTTTGAATCCTCATTCTTCCTTGAAACAAACGCCTCAAGCACTGGAATAGGGTCATTTTAATGCAAAATAACAACCTCATCGCTTTCTTTAGTGGATTGTTCTTCCCCAAGCATCTATGCTCATCCACCTATATCTATGAGCATTATGACATAACCATTGTGATCATAAGATGGCAACAATACCTCCTTAGAACTCCTTTACCATCATCACGAACCACTGAAGCTTGAAAAAAAACTCATGAGTCAGTCTATGCAAACTCCTAAACAAGACGTGTACTTAGCCAAACTCTTTGGATATAATTACATTATTTAGTACCGTTTTGGAAAGCAAAATGTGGTAGCTGATGCTTTCTCCCGCTTCCATGAATCCTCCCTTGCTTAGGCCTATTGGATTCGCACTATACCTCAATTTCATTTCTTGGATGACCTTCATCGCATCCTCCTCACTCGTCTCGATTTTACTACTTTGTCACAAGCAATCCAAGATAACCCCATGTCTCATCTACACTACAAGGTCTCTAATGGATATTATTTTTCAAGGGCCAAATCCGAATTCCAATGACTAGTTCTTTTGTTAGATTGTTGTTAATGTAATTTCATTCATCACCCGAGGTCACATGGGTATTGCTAAAACTCTAAGCAAAATTCAAGCTAGTTTCTTTTGGGAAGGCACGAAACATGATGCTCAACGCTTTGCTTCTGAGTGCTCTGCTTGCCAACAAACGAAGTACGTCACCGACAAAACTCTCGGCCTACTTCAACCCATTCCTCCACCCTCTGCTCCTTGGTAAGACTTGTCCCTTGATTTCACTACAGGGTCTTCCTTCCTTTCTCGAATCCATAGTGGTAACGATGGTTGTGGATCATTTTTTTAAGGAAGCCCATTTTGGCCCATTACCTAACTACTATACTACTCACGAAGTTGCATAACTTTTCATCAACATTGTCTACAAGCTTCATGGCTTCCCGAAGAGTCTCTCATATCTGATCGAGATCCTATTTTAGGTGCCATTTTTGGCAGTAGCTTTTCAAGCTCAATGGTACCAAATTACGTATGAGTACCACCTATCATCCCCAAACCAACAGTCAAGCGGAGGTCTTGAATCATGTGCTAAAGCAATATCTTCGTGCCTATGTTCATAATTCACCATCTCAATGGGCAAAATACCTTAGTCTAACAAAATGGTGCTATAACACTACATCCCATTCCGCCACAAGTTTGACTCCTCTTCAGGTCACTTTTGGCAAACCTCCTCCTTTCATTCCAAATTATATTTTGGGAAGCTCTCCAATCCAAAGATATTCCACCACAAGTTTAACTCGTCTTCAGGTCACTTTTGGCAAACCTCCTCCTTCCATTCCAAATTATATCTTGGAAAGCTCTCCAACCCAAAGATATGATTGCTTCTCTCCAATGCAAGTTACTCAAGACTTAATTGATAAAGAATTTTGTTGACTCTCATCACCATGTCACTGATAAGTTTGGCGAATGGGTTAATTTTTTGCACCCACATTGTCAATTATCCCTTTCCGGATCCAAATACCAGAAGTTGTGTAAGTGTTATTATGGCCCTTATGAGATCCCTAAGGTTATTGGTCAAGTGGCTTATTGTCTAACTTTGCCAAACTACCAAAATTCATTCGATCTTTCATTGTTCATTGCTCAAACCACACCATGGTCGTTTGCTCATGCCACATGAGCTTCCTGCTTAGTTTTTTGATGGTAAAATCATTGTCCAACCTCTCTTATTTATTGACTCCAAGTGGGATTCTAGCTCTAACCCACCACGACAATTGGTTCTTGTCCAATGGACCAACCTCCCTCCTAAAGATGCTACATAGGAGGATTGGAGTTCCCTTCGTGTTGATTACCACCTTGAGAACCAGGTGTTTTCCCAAGGGATTGGGGGATGATACAATCACATGCCCAACTAATAACAGCCCAAGTACTTCAGCTACCTACAATGCACAAGAGGAAGATGGACTTGTCAACCAGTCCCAAAAGGCTCACCAAGCGCTCCTTAGGATGGAATGACTGTGCATTAGGAAATGAGTTGTAAGTCTTTCCATTACAATGCAATCTATCAAAGATTCAATTTGAAGCTGTATCCCAATCATTGGGTTTGTTATTTGAATTCCTTTACTATTTTTGTCAGTACCCCCCTATATAAGGTAATGTAATTAATGATAAAGGAATATAAGAAGCATTACTCATTTTTATATCTCTTTCTTTCTTTATATTCTGGAGGTACAATCCTGACCTCGATACAGGATTATCCTTTTCTCTTGATTGCAGATCCAACATCTATAACCATACCTTCCCATGTCGTAGAACTTAAAAGGAAATTTCGTAATGTCAAACGCAGTAGATGGTTAAACCACTTTATTCAACATAGAAAAAATTAGCACCCTTCTAAAATTTGACCAGCAAAAAACTTATTTCTTGGTATTGGAGTCCAAATCATGATTTTAAGACTTCTAACTAAAATCCAAACAGACTATGACGATCACGAGCATTGGTAAGGCAATGCAAAAATCAAACCAGGACTCCAATTCTTAAGACAATTGTCTCAAAAAGGGGCATGTTAAAAAATTTAAACTGAATTACTCTAATCAAAGAATCTTATGGTCTCCATTAAAACTTAAAGAGCCTTTTTTTAATAAAAAAAGTTGAATAATACTACTGCCAGAATTTTGATATAATAATACTAATAATAATTTCTTACTAAATTTTTTTACATTAAAGCTTGTCACAATTGGAGGCACAAGTTTTGAATATTCACCAAACATTCACTAATTCATCCTAGCAACGGTGTCAAATGTGACTTAAAAATAGCTCAATTAAGTTGAGCCATATATGAAAAACCGAAACCTTGCAGCAAAATTCTTATTATTTTCAATACTTTAACTGATGGCAAATTGGCAATGCTTTTGATTTTGCAAATACTAGCAACAATCTAAGCCGGACATTTTTAACTGCTCAGCCCACAGTAAGATAAAATTTTGCATGATGGATAAGATAAGCCTGACAAACATTACTACTGTCAAAAACTAAATAAAACACTGACCGAAATCAAATACCATTCTCAATAATCAATAATGTATGAGATCAAATCAAATGGCTTCACTTATCGAGGAGGGGGAGGCGGAGGTGGTGGCAGGTTTGATTTCGCAAATCCCACCCATGCAACAATGCCGACTGCCAGAATTATCCATCCAAATATGTCATACTTCAGATCACTGCTCTTCTTTTTCTTCTGAGTCTGAAAAAAATAATCAAACAAAAAAGGTGATGAATGAACGCACAAGTACGAAGATCAGACTCTATCTATCTCCAATGTGATTTTTGTAGCACAAGGAGTGCTTACCCAAAATGCAGAATATCATAAATAACTAGGAGTCCAAGAGCCATGTCCAACCAAAAATAGACAAACAGCACTTATCTTGAGACCAGACAAGTTGAAAGATTAGTTCTCTCTATTGTTTTATCAAAAAGAAAAAATACACATAGTATTCTCTTCTCTTCAAAGAAAAAATTCACCAAGACATTACTAGTTAGGTAATTAAGATCTATACAAAGTCAATTTGGTGGAGTCATGGTAGAAACTAAGAGCCCATCCTATAAAACTTGTGTTCCACATACCTTTGTCACCCAGTTCTCTCACTTCAAAAAAACAAAATTATCATAGAAAAATTAGCATTTAAAACCATTAATTTCCAATCTAATGACAATACATTCAGTCAACAAAATCCTTTGTTTCACTGCATCAACACTCCATGTATGTGTACTCAGTCTGAGAACATTGCATATATGGAAGAAGATTTGAACTTAAAATTACTAAATCTCAGAAAAATCATGAAAAAATATACAATTAGATTAACTACAAAAACCTGATACAAAATAATCCCAGGGTCAAGACAGACAACAAAAGCTTTAAAGTATTACCTTTGTACCAGAAGCAGAAGTAGAAGATCCAGCTGTTGCTGTTGCCTGCTGCTGCTGACCAAATCCCTGCTTATGGATTTCTACATGCAGCTCAGGAGCCTGAAAAAATGGCATTAGTAACTGAATTGACCCAGTAGCCAATCTGAGAACAAGGTGCTGAACTTAATCTTTTTAATGAAGAAAGATAGATTATTCTAGCAATAAAGAGAACAGGTAAGGGAAGGAGGGGGGATAAGATACCATCAAAAAACACTGAAGTACAGACAATAGAAAGCAATTTAAAAAAAGGAACAGATCAGCTTTAAAGAACAGCCTAATTCCTTTGTGAAACATAACAAACCCAAATTCTTGACCCATAGCTAAACCACAAACAGAAACCAGTTGACTAGCAGTATGATAATGGTTATCAATCCTTTGTGAATGGAAAACCCTTTTGTGAAGAGAAAACCTTTGGAGGAGAGATATCCCTTCTATTTGTCATTGGTTTTTTCTTCTGTTTCAAACAGAAACCATTCTTTACACTAATTCAATAAAATCTTGCTTTTTTTCCCATTTCTACTCTTAGTTCCTAACAACTCTCCTCACAACTAGATCTTTAGATGTGTTCTTCCTCCTCCAATTTCTACATCATTTTCCTCTTCATCTAGTACAACTCCCTTTATAACTAGCAGTGACTTTCTTCAATCTTGGTTGCTGCCAAGTGTCAAGTGTAGGCTGCAGGCTGACCAGCAACAACTCCACATGTTAAATAATTATCATCAGAAAGTGACATTGGCCAGAAAATGCCCCAGGCAGAAGTGAAGAAAAGAGAAAAACAAAAGGAAGAAGTATATGAGGGAGTGGCTGGTTTGAGTTCTTCAAACCCTATTTGGTCTTAGAGGAGAAGAAATTTGACCCAAAAAAAAAAAAAACTGAAAATGGGAGGGAAGGATAAAATATTGGGGCATTTTGGGGCTTCTCACATAGAGTGAAATAGCAACTGCCATAACCATGAAATGGCCTACTATTGGCTGCAATAGCATCCATGATTCACCATGACAGAGAAACACTCGGTTCCCACTCCGCTGTAACTTATCCAAGCACTGTGATAGTGATTTTCTGATTGATAACTATGAACACTATATTAAAATTTCAGCAAGAAATCTCAATCACCAATTCTGACCAAATCTATTGTTGTAGATATCATACTTATCAATCGCAGGTGGAGCGACCGCGATAGCGGCGGAGCGGCACGGCGCGGACCTTCAATGCGACAACAGGTGGTGTCGCGGTGCGGTTAGAGATCACGGTTGTCGCGGGCACGAAGTCGGATTCGCGGAGCTGGCGCGATTGAGGAGGGAGTGGGCACGACGTCGGATTCTCTGACCTAGGGCGAAGTTGCACGTCATATTTAAGCTCTGTGCACTTCGACCTTCTTCTTCACTTCGTCAAACCGCCATTTGTGACTACGACCTCGTTTGTGCACTCTGACGCCAACATTACCTTCTCCGGTCACCAGGTCTTCCTTCTCCGGCGGCCCTTTCTTCTTCTCCGGCGACTGTTTTCTTCTCCTTGAGGTTCTGTCTTCTTCTCCATTCTTCTTCTCCGTTCTTCTTCTCCATTATGTTTATTCTCCTCTGTTTTCTTCTTCTCCTCCTCCTTCGTTTCTGACTTTCCGTGCTGTTTTCTTCTTCTTGTTGGTGACCCGTGACCCGTGACTATGTTTTGTTCTTCTCGTTGGTGGTGACCTCTGTTTCTTTTCTTCTTTGTTGTCCAGTCCAGCGACTTCCTTCCCTTTTCTTATTGTGATGGCCTCTGGTTCCCCAACCCCAATCTCTAGTCAACAAGAAAATAACAAGACCAATAATACTAATACAATGCCATCAGTGGGATCTTCAAGTGCAATGTTTAAGCCTACAGGTGATAGAATTGATATCTTTTGGAAGTAGAACAGCTTACGGAACAAGAACAATAGGAAGAGCGTGACGTGATTTTTGCTTGAAAACATCTACCGGGGCAATTACTAGAGCGAAAAAGCATCAACTCGGAATAAGAGGAGATGTGGGTGCTTGTAGGAAAATACCGGAAGATGTTAAATAGAAATGAAGGCAGCCTATGAGTAGAAAATTGCTGAAAATGAATTATTGGAGGGGATGCAAGAATTAGAAAATGAAGAAGAGGACAACCTGCAAGAGATTGTGTTACGGATAAAAGATACGTATATTATCTTTATCCTATTAATTCAAATATTTAAATCTCCATCAAATCTGTTATCAACGGCAAGGAAATAATCAGAAGATAGAAGATAGAATTGATATCTTCCCATTATCAATACCTCCACATATCATGGAAGAAGATATTGGGCTTCCATCATCTGCTATCAAACGTCCAGGTCAGAATCCTATAAATACACAGCACTTCCCATGGTGAAAGGTACACACACAATTCTGACTCTATTTCCATTCACATGGCACACACTGCACACCAAATCGTGTTGCTGCTACTGTGATCTTCTTCTTCCTTAAGTTGCTTCAATCCCATAAGCTTCTTAAGAGAGAGAGAGCCTGATCCTACATCAAATTCACCCAACATCACGTGTTGGACATTTTCTGTTCTCTTTGAGCAGAACATTGGCGCCGTCTGTGGGAACGATAAATTTCGAATCCCACCAACTCTCAATGGCTAATACCAGAAGGCATCAAATCGTTAGGCGTGAAAAACCACCCAGGAATCCAAATCCGGAGAATGTGGTGGTAGAAGACACATTATCCCATACGGACTCATCCCATACGGGATCAGCTGCGCACGTGCCGGCCAACACACTGCCAGCCACGCAAGAAGATCCAGAAACCTCTCGGCGTTTCATCCAGAACGCTTTCCAGTCCTTGTTGGCTCGAATGGAGAACCTGGAAAAGCGTTACGAACTCCAGCGCCAGGAAGATATCCAGCGGCTAATTGCTCAGTTGGATGAGCGCAGTAACAGAAGGCGAGAAGAAGAACGTCGGCAAAATACCGATCATCTAGAAGGTCATGCAGAAACCGACCAGCCTCAGGCAGCAACCAGGAGGCGGAGACCAGAGACATCGGCCCGCACTGCCGGGGCCGGCCACAGAGATCCGGCCAACCATTCCAAGCAGGGGAGAGCATCTCGTTCCCATCACGAGGCACTTCACCTGTCCTCGGCCAGGACACCGGACTACGCAGAAAGACCGACGAGTGAGTTCACCCGTCGCCCTAGTCAAGACGATGACACATATCGAAGAAAGTATCGCCGGGGTCATCAAAATAACAGTCCGTTCGTCGACCAAATAGTGGATGCCCAATTTTTGGAGGACTTCGACGGCTTGTTTTTGTCCAAATACGATGGGTGTCAAGACCCACAGGTCCACATTGACGAATTTGACATGCAGATGTGTGTGAGAGGTATCGACAAGCCAATCATCTCACGCATTTTTGCCACCACTCTGACCTGGGCGGCCCAGACTTGGTTTCATTCCCTGCCACCCCGGTCCATCCGCAACTTTGAGAATTTTGGCCAGAAGTTCTTGCTAAACTTTGCAACCAGCAAAAAACAGCCGAAGTCCGAGTTTGCCTTGGGCAAAATACGCCAGCAGCCAGGAGAGACGCTCCAGAGTTATCTGGACCGATTCAAAGAAGCGGCCTTGCAAGTCCAAGGTTTGGAATAAAAGGTACATGTTTATCTTATTTCTGCCGGGCTCAACGGATCTTCCCGCCTCGCCAAGTCTATTTATAAAGATCCTGTCAGGTCATTAAACGAGTTCAGAGTCCGAGCTAAAAAATATTTGGAGTTAGAACAAATGGAGATCGCAAACTCGGCACCAAGGGAAAACAAAGAACCCTCCTCGCCTTGGAACCGACGACAGGAGAATCCCCAGATCGGACCGTCCAGCCGACATCCAGAGAATACCCTGGCAGGCCGATCACCACGGAGCAGTCCCGACCCTCATTCCAGGCCCGGGAGGTACGAGTTGAAATATCACAATTACGCTCCGTTGACCGTCCCATGTGGCCAAATATGGAAGGAGGTCGCCTTCACCGACATGAGAAAGGTCAACTGACCTCCTCCGATAGTAAGGAGAGAAGGACTGGACTATTCTCGGTATTGTGATTTTCACAACGGACCGGGCCATACGACCGACCAGTGCTGGGAGCTACGAAATGCTATAGAAATATTTGTACGAAAAGGCAAACTGCGACAGTACGTGATCCGAACTCAAGGGCACCACGGCAAGAGAAAAGCCCAGCAGGAGAATAAACAACGAGATGACAAGAGGAGCAAGAAAGACGAATTCTCAGAGCCCGAGTTCGAATGCAACGTCATCACGGTGGGAATGGGAGAAGGAGGCGATACGGCCAACCAACGGAAGAAATACCTCGAGTAATGTCGATAAGAGACCGACCGAGGTTCAAGGAAAGTTAGCAGCAAGTCGGAAAGGACCGTACCGGGTTGTCAAAATCTTGGACAAGGAGCATACTTACTGGAGACATCAGATGGCAAGCAAGTCAAACGGACTTGGAACGCGGACAAGTTAAAGAAATATTATGGCTGACAATGCGCAGCCAAGAAGGTCCATGTGTTTTCCTTTAGTTGACTTAAAGTCCGTCATTGGGATCATGGAATTCCACCATGTGTTTCCCTTTAGTTGGTTTTAAGTCCGTCATCGGAATCATGGACGCCATGTGTTTCCCTTTAATTGGCTATTGAGCCCGTCATAGGGATCATGGATTATTATCTCACCGTGTGTTCCCCTTTAGTTGGCTATCAAGCCCGTCATTGGGGTCATGGGAGACCAAATCACAATAGATTTATCATGTGTTTCTCATTAGTTGATCCGGGGATATAGAACCCGCGCTAATCAGTCATTGAGATCATGAAAATCATGTAATCTTCGAAGAACATTAATAAAATCCTTGTTACGAGGAAATTTACTGTGCATAAATTTGAATGCTTAGTCGCCGTTCTCGGCCTTGATCAAGCCAACGTAACTACTGGATGAATCATCGGCTCAGCCGAAAGAATTACATCTGCATTGACGTTACAAACAGTTGCTAAGTTAGGACCATGATCCCAGAACGATGTCTAACGCCCGACCAATGGTCCCGGCCAAATAGACGCTCAGCCGTTAGAGCCGAAACAAAAACTATGTCTAGAGCCCGACCAATGGTCCCAGCCAAATAGACGCTCGGCCATTGGAACCAAAACAAAAACTTAGAGTCCAACCACTGGTCCCGGCCAAATAGACGCTCGGCCATTAGAGCCAAAATACGGAAGAAATAAAGCAAAGCAAGAATAATGCTCGACATTGTCGAATAAATTAAAGGTAATGTGCAAAGAAATTGTGCATCGTCAAACGAAAGAAATGGTTACAAGTAAAGCCGGCATCCCGGCCCTTCAACTTTGTCTGCCATCCGAGTCTGGAGCATATTCGGGAGTACCCACCAAGCTCTCCTCCTCCTCCTCCTCACTGTCGGAAACGGTCAGCAACTGGCCGTTCCCGACGTAAGACTTGCAGTCCATGCCCATGGTGTTTAGAGTGACGCTGGGATTCAGGAACCAAATCTGACTTATGGCATTATCAAACGAGGCTTTGATGGACCGTTTCAGTTGTGATCAAACAAACATAAGCTTTTGCATTCAAGGCAAGAAGTTGTCACAAGGGGCAGGAGCATGGACAAAGGCCAGGGCATCAAAAGCGACCACTTTTGTAAGAGCGTCAATAATCACAAGGGGCAGTTACGTCATTGTCACGAAAAGAAAATAAAGCATGAAAAGGCAGGAGTTATTACCAAGACACGTGGCAGTCCAGGAAGGAAAGGCACTTCATTTCTTGATGATCAGAATTGATTCAGACTATTTAAAAGGACAAGACATAGCTCGGCGTTGAAGTAAGTTGGAAGCAACTCGAGACTAAAAAGGTCGATTAACTCAGCTCGGACCCCCGCATATGTTCAGTCTGGTACGAGGTCGACTCCATACGAGGTCGGCTCGGATTCTCCACACAAAGTCGGCCCTACACGAGGTTGGCATTACTCATACAAGGTCGGTTCTACACGAGGTCGACATCACTCGAACGAGATTGGCTCAAAGTTTGGTCGGTCCCATTATGCATCCCGGCCACCAAGAATACTAGATGGCCAGGCTGAGGGGCATCTGTTACGGATAAAAGATACGTATATTATCTTTATCCTATTAATTCAAATATTTAAATCTCCATCAAATCTGTTATCAACGGCAAGGAAATAATCAGAAGATAGAATTGATATCTTCCCGTTATCAATACCTCCACATATCATGGAAGAAGATATTGGGCTTCCATCATCTGCGTCCAGGTCATAATCCTATAAATACAGCACTTCCCATGGTGAAAGGTACACACACAATTCTGACTCTCTCTTTCCATTCACATGGCACACACTGCACACCAAATCGTGTTGCTGCTGCTGTGATCTTCTTCTTCCTTAAGTTGCTTCAATCCCATAAGCTTCTTAAGAGAGAGAGAGCCTGATCCTACATCAAATTCACCCAACATCACATGTTGGACATTTTCTGTTCTCTTTGAGCAGAACAGATTGCAAGGCTTCAAAGAGGAAAAAGACCTCTAACATCATCAACGGAGGTCACTTCAGCTGTTACCAAGAAGAGAAATCCAAATGTTAAAGGTCCTATAGATTTGCATTTTTTCAAAAAAACCTGAAAAATCTGTCCAATTGGGAAAAGAAAAGCGGCAAACGAGCATAAATGAGACTTGTCAAAAGGAAGCAAGAGCAAGAACGGTTCAATATATTGCTCGTTTCTTTTATAGGAATGGAATTCCATTCAATGTTGCTAGATCAAAAAGTTTCAAAATGATGCTTGAGGCAGTTGGAAACTATGGTCCTCATTTAAAGGCTCCAACGTTTCATGAATTGAGAGTTCCACTTCTTAAAAAGGAGATGGATTTTACAAAAGAATTGTTGAAGCATCATGAAGAGG
>PYAF01002666.1:50954-63905 GCA_007407185.1 Glycine tomentella
CTCTTCTCACTTAAATTGGGGTTTTCAAAGAAAAGGACGAAGGATTTCAGCTTTCTAATCGGTTCAATCAAGTTTATAGGTCTCAGAAAGGTGTTTAGGCTAGAATATCATGTCCCTAAAAGCTTGGGAGGTCTTCAATGGAGTTCTGGACCTAAGGAAGAAGATGAATGGCTTTTCCTCTCTCATTTTCGCGTTTTGGTCTATATATACTCGGCCTGCCCGACATCCGGCGCTACCAGCGCCAGATCCCGCGCTAACCGCGTGAACCTTTCGAGTCCAGTGGCGCTACCCGCGCCAAACTGGCGCCATCCTTCTCGGCCTTTTCACGCTAGTAGCGCCATAACTCACGCTATTAGCGTGAGTAGGCCGCATCAAAATAACTATCCAGGCACTTTATGGCGCTACCCGCGCGGTCCTTGGCGCTATCCGCGCCAACCCCTCGACCACTCCATGCCATCGGCACCAAGGCCACACCCTTAGCGTGAACTGGCCGAACCTCTGGCCACAATTACAAACGTGGCGCGATCAGCGCCAACCCTGGCGCGGATCGCGCCACACCCCAAACTCAGTTTTCTTCATTGAATCCCCGCGCGATACCAAGAATGAGGGTCCTTACAACAAGAAATTACAAACAAATAATATCTCTAATTAATTCAAGTAATTATCTTCTTCTTTAGTTGATTTATCCTTGAAGAATGTCTTGCTCTTCATTTTTCCTAGTTTTTACCTTCAATTTTCATAATTTCTCCTTCCAAAACTTTTTGCTGATTTTGGGCCTTTAAAGCCCCTACTAGGATGACATGTTTTTGCTGAAAAACTACAAAAATTCATTAAAAATAAATAAAACATAAAATTCTACCTAAGACAAAGTGAAAACTAAATTTAAAGCTAATTTGATTCAAAATAAGGCCTATAGTTAACTAAAATGCCAAATAAATGTCACAAAATGCATATGAAAATCCAGTAAATTTGATGTTTATCAACAAACACTCCATATTTTTGAATCTTTGTATGCATGTTTTCACAGAAATGACTCAAACCCTTTGTACAACATACAATGGAACTGAAAAAATAACTTGCATTAATAATTTTAAAAACAATGTAATTGACATTTGAATAAATAAAACCAAAACCAAATGGTTTAACCTCTTCGTTACACGTTGAATCTTGACTTATAGCTTATAATATCACCGTGTGGGATTCCAGAAAAGCATAGCCCTTTACCATTCCATCTAGTGAGATGTAATATGTTAGTGTCAAATACATTATCAAAAATGGACTTTGTTTGACTGAGAAATTTTTGTTAACTTAGTTATAATTGGATATGACAGCTGGCGCTCGACTCTTGGTTGAATGAATGACATGTGATACCATGCCAAAAACTACAACAACATTGTACATCCTCCCATTTTTTTGGATATGAGATAAATTACTCTACATATTTCTCTGAACAAATGTGCTAACACATGTCAAACCCCAGCTGTATCGACTAGCCCGATCAAGATCTTCTAACAGAGGTAGATACATAAGGTGAAATCTGTTCCCTAACTTTTCTAGTATCAATACCTCACCAATCAGCCCTAAATGTATGCTCTATAATGAGCTGCTAATTGTTGGGGTGTGGGTTTTGCTGGGAGAGTCAACATGTTTTCTTTTAACCATTTTAGTTAAAGTGTTGATCCCACTAGCGAATTCTTTAGGGGGAGCAACACCATCAATGCATAAACCCAGTTGAAGAGCAACATCTTCTAAGGTGATTGTGCATTCACCAATAGGAAGATGAAAAATGTGTGATTCAGATCTCCACCTTTCAGCTAAAACAGTCACTAAAAGGTCATCGATTTTAATCTCCAAGCTTTGTAACATTTGAAAACCCAGTTGCAACCAACAAAGATTCAATTATGGGATTTGGAGAAGGCATAACTTGAGCATATGACTGGATTACATATATGTTACCTGTAGAAATCAAAATAATAACAACATCAATATTTGTTAATCATAATATATTTAAAATTCAATTAAACAAAATGTATTACATACTTCTCTAGATCTATGAAGGTGTTGTTTCCAAAGAAGAGGAGCAATTGTATATTCCATGGTTTAGGCTTTGGTACTAACGTTAAGAAGTTAAAGAGGGATATATGAGAACAAGAGAAAGTGAGTTTATGAGTTAGTGTATATGATTACAATACATGCATTGTATTTATAGAAAAAAAGCTAACAATAACACAATTCATTTGGTGGGATCTTGGTCGTTGATTTTGTTACTGGGATCCTGGTCGTTCGACATGCATTGTTCCAATCAGTGATATCTAGGCCGTTCATTTTGTCGGTGGGATCCTAGCCATTCTTTTTGAATCATATGTGACAAGTCATTAAACATTATAAATATAGTCTTCACTGAGGTAGTTTGATCCATTACCTCAATCTGAAACCCTACCACTACCCTAAACTCTAAATCATGACTTCATCATCAATCAATGTGATTGTGTGTTACAATGGCGCCATCACAACAATTACACATGGTTCAACGTTTGTAAGCGGACCACCAAATATTGTTCAACTTGACAGTAGAATGTCACTTGATGCCTTGAAACAAGCTATTGGAAACAAGATTAGTCTACCAAATGGTAAAATGGTTAAGGATATATATTTTTTATTACCTATATCATTTGTTGGGGATTGTGGCTAGTACAGGGTATGCATATTGCATGATCATGAGGACATAATTACTATGTTTTCTATGTTTAGACAACTCTCCAACCTCACACGCCTTGAGTTATATATTACCACCGCAGACACACCCACACAAACATGTTCACATCCACGACCAATTTCCACAAGATCTTTGAATTTGGAGGGTTTGGAGGAATACCTTGATGAAGCAATGAACCTTGGATCGAGTTTTGAAGAACCCCCACAATTTATTTTATTAATTTCTATTTTATTATTTAATGATTTGCAGTCATCATGTGTGTTTTTCACTATGGTATTACTGAGTTGTCGTTATATGTGTTTTAATGCCTAAAGTTTGAAGTATGGATTGAAATCTTGAAGTTTTAGCGCCGAAAGTTGTCTTAATGGCTTCATTGAGATGAAAACTATAGGAATGAAACATTATTTTAACCAAGATAACAGATACACATAACAGTCTAAGTGTCAAAAGTTGCCATCATGGATTGAAATGTTGAAGTTTTAATGATTTTTTTCTTGTTTTTGGCCACTTTGTTAATGCATTTTAGGTCTGAATCGAGGCCCAAAATTTGCCTAATTGTCTTTATTGACATGAAAACTACAAGAATGAAACATTATTTTAACCAAAATAATTTATACATATAATAGTCTAAGTGTCAAAAGTTGCCCTCATGGATTGAAATCTAACGTAAACTCTAATTATGTACCATTTTTTTTACTAACTTTGGCCTCTAACCCTAACCTTGTCACTCATTCTGGACCTTGGTCCATATGTTTGTTGCACAAACCCTAACCATAGTATATTAACTCAACCATGGCCATTAACCCTAACCTTAGTCAGAGACACCTACTTTTCGCTAGTGTGTCAAAGACACTTTTGCTTTACGCCAGTGCGTTAGAGACATTTTTGCTTTACGTCAGAGCCACTTTTGTTTTACGCCATGGAATCCAATGCTTCAAACCCCCTAACCCTAGGTCATAAAATCTTAACCCTGACCCCTATATATAGAGGTGATATTCACCTTTATTTAACACATCCGCACAACATTTTTTTCTTTGTTACTTTCTTTCAACTTTGCAAACACAAACCCTTTGTCATATTTATTTTTTCTATTCTGTCTCTATTACACAACATGTCTTCCCCACCTGTTAATTGGTTAGTGCACTACAACGGTCAAATAATCAAAACAGATGAAAGGATATGTTTCAATACCCCAACGCGATGTTCTTTCAAACATCAAAATTTAAACACATGGTTTGGATATTTGAAATCTGTAAAACCAGGAGGTTGCTCAACATAGATTTTCTCCTCAATATATCCATTTAAGAAAGCACTTTTAACATCCATTTGAAATAGTTTAAAATTCATTAAACATGCATATGCAAGTAGTAACCTAATGGCTTCCAACCTTGCTACTGGAGCATAGGTCTCCTCATAGTCAATGCCTTCCTCTTGGTTGCCTTTTGCAGCCAATCTATTTTGTTTCTAAAAACCCACTTGGTACCAATAGGTTTGAAAGAAGAAGGTCTAGGAACAAGTTCCCAAACTTCATTTCTCTTGAATTGATTCAGTTCATCATGCATAGCATGCATCCAATGTTCATCAAGCAAAGCTTGGTCAATGCTCTTAGGTTCTATTTGTGAGACAAAAGCCATATTATAGCAAAGATTTCTCAATGAAGATCTAGTAGATACTCCCTTAGTAACTTCACCAATTATATTGTCCAGGGAGAGATCTATTGTAGTTCTCCAATTCTTTGGCTCTTGGATTGATGTTGATTGTTTCATTTCAGCAATTGGTTCTTCCTTTTCTTTATCCATTTATCAATTAAGTTGTATAAACTCTTCTAAAGGACTTGCATCATTTTCACACTTCTTTTCCTCTTTAGAGGTATTAGATTCATCACAAATAACATGAACTAATTCTTCCATGCATAAAGTTCTTTTATTAAAAACTCTATATGCTTTACTTTGTAATGAATATCCAAGGAAAATGGCTTCATCGATTTTAGCATCAAATTTGCCAAGTGAGTCTTTACCATTGTTCAATGCAAAACACTTGTAGCCAAATGCTCTTAAGTGAGAAATATTTGGTTTTCTCCCTTTGTATAATTCATAAGTAGTTTTCTTCAAAATAGGCCTTATTAGTAATCTATTCAAAGTGTAGCGAACTGTACTTACAGCATCAGTCCAAAAATGTTTAGGCAAATTTGTCTCATTAAGAAGAGTTCTTGCACCTTCTTCAAGGGATCTATTTTTCCTCTCCACAACACCATTTTGCTGGGTGTTTTTGGAGCTGAAAAATTGTGGTTGATTCCATTTTATTCACAAAATTTTTCAAAATGTTCATTTTGGAATTCCCCACCATGATCACTTCTTATTGAGATAATTTTGCTTCCCTTTTCATTTTGAGCAAGTTTGGGTAACTTTCTGAAAGCATTGAAAAGCATCAATCACTCTTGGATCTTAAAAACAAAGTCCATGTGAATCTAGAGTAATCATCAACAATAACAAGTCCATAGAAATTACCTCCCAAACTCATAGTTCTAGAAGGACCAAACAAATCCATGTGAAGTAATTCAAAGGGTCTTGAAGTAGAAACAACATTTTTACTTTATAAAGAATTCTTTGCTTGTTTCCCCTTTTGTCAAGCATCACATAGTTTGTCCTTTTCAAAATTTAGTTTGGGTAAGCCAATGACTAAGTCTTTTCTTATAAGCTTGTTCATATGATGCATGTTAATGTGACTTGCCCTTCTATGCCATAGCCAAGATTCATCAACTTTACTTATTAGGCAATTAGTGTTGTGAATGAATGCATGATCTATAGAGAGTAAATAAATATTACCTTTTCTTTACCTATATGAATCACCTGACCGGTTTGACCATCACATATCATACAACAATTGTCATTGAATAAAACTTTGAATCCTTTGTCACATAGTTGGCTTATACTTAGAAGATTGTGCTTGAAACCTTCCACATAGAAAACATTTCTGATCTTGGTTTTAAAGTTGTCTCCTATATTTCCTTCACCAATTATCTTTCCTTTAGTATTGTCTCCATAAGTGACAAATCCTCCATCTTTAAGAGTCAAATTTGTGAGCATTGATATGTTACCTGTTATGTGTCTAGAGCATCCACTATCAAGATACCATAATGATGATTTTGCTCTTAGACACACCTGCAAAATTCAAATCAATTTACAAAGGAAGGTACCCAATTGAGGTTGGGTCCATGGGAGTTAGCTATTTTCTTTTTCTTTGGCAGCCAAATGCAATCTCCATTTGGCACATAGAATCTCCTAGCATAGCACTTATTAGATGTGTGACCTTTCTTCATGCAACAGTTACAAGTTACAGCTTTTGATGCTCTTTCAAAATGAGTCATTTGATTAAACTTTTTTTTTGGAGCAACTTCTTGATTTTTCTATTTTGGAGGTACAAACTTGGTTTTTCCAAAATGAGTCATTTGATTCTTTGATTGTTGTCACCTTTGGTTGCCATGGTCTTGTGAGGCACTTCAAGATTTTGATGTTCAACTCTTCAGCATCAAAAATCTTCCCAAGACCAAGAAGATGGTTTACTATGTGAGTGAATCTTGTTTGGAGCTGAGATATGTTTTATGTAGTGTTCATCTTGAACATTTCATACTCATGGATCAAGGCATGCTTCCTTGGTCTTCTTACTTCATCTGTACCTTCATGAGTTATTTCCAACATCTCCCATGTCTCCTTTGCACTTTTGCACCTAATAGTTCTAAGAAATTCATCAAAAGAAAATACAGAAGTAATCATGTTCTTAGCTTTGAAATCATACTGAACAACTCTCTTTTTAGCATCTGTCATTTCATCTCATTCTTTAGGAATCATATCATTACCAACAATTTTTATAGGAATCAAAGGACCTTTTTCTATTGCATTCCAAGCACATGGGTCATTTAATTGAGTGAAGATTTTCATTCTATTTTTCCAAAAACTGAAATGCTCTCCTTCAAACATCGGAGGACGATTGAAGGAAACACCCTCCTTGAAGGTAATTTGTGTGATATTCATTTTCTTTATAAAGAAAGATAGTTATCTTGAATAACACTCAAGAACCTGAAAATAATAGAAATACCCACAATAACCAAGATGGGGGGTGAATTGGTTTAAACTTGGTCTTTTAAAATTTATTTATCAAATCAAAGTTGAAGGATCTTAATTGCTTTTAAACCAAAAATGCTTTTACTCAATCAAATTACTCAACTCAAGAAACCAATAGCTCAAAATAGAACTTGTTGGATAGTGATAATGAAACCAAGAACAAATGAACAAGATGACTTGTAGAGATAGAGATAAAGAAAATCAACACAAGCAATTTATACTGGTTCACTTCACAACAGAAGCTACTTCCAGTTTCTTCTAATCAACACTAGATAAAGAATAGAAATCTAAAACCCTATTAGACTTCTAAGGAACAAGAACCAGAGACCACTACTCTATTCTTTCGTACAGAACACTACTCTAGCCAAAGCTTCAAGAACCCACTTACAATAGCATCAAATATCAGAAATTTCAAAACGAAATTACAATCAAATATTATGGAGAGAAACAACCTGATGATCCAATGAATATGAATGCATATGAATTACCAATCAAGGTTGAATAGCAGAAAACAGAATTTCAGAACATGTTCTCCATTTAAACTCTTGAAGTTTCTTGCCCAAAAATTATTCAAAGCTCATGATGATTAAAGACTGGAACAAGAAGTTTGTAGACCCAAAAAATCACTTTCAAACTCTTAGAAGACTTGTGTATGCTCAGAAAATACGAAGTGTTCAAGTTAGAAAACAAGCCAAGCCTTCCTTCTATTTATAACAGAATTTTGTAACAACCTGTAATCGATTACACGCGCCAAATAATCGATTAAAATGCATATGTAATCGATTAAATTGTCACTTAATCGATTAAAGTGTTCAAGGCACATTCTGGGTTTCAACAACGAACAAAATAATCGATTAAACCGAGCTGTAATCAATTAAGTCAGAAAAGTGTTGTTTCAAAAAATAGCTTGAGTAATCAATTACGAATAATGGTAATCGATTAAATTAGCAAAGCAAGTTTTTACAAATGGCCTATGTAATCGATTACAAATAATGGTAATCGATTATCACAACAAGGCATAAAATACATTTTACACTATGTAATCGATTACAAGAAATGTGTAATTGATTAAAACATTCCCTAAAGCTTTCTAGTTTCAAATACGAGCCATATAATCGATTAATCCGATGTGTAATCGATTAAAATGTTCATAAAAACTTTTCCAGTTTTAAACATGAATTGAATAATCGATTAATCTGCTATGTAATCGATTAAAACAGTAAATTTATATTTTTCCAAAAATATTACTCAATTAAATCCTTTTTCAAATAGTGAATAGCTTTGATGTTTTAATGAAAATCATTCAAGCATGTTAATGAGTATGTGAATGCAATGCAAGGATCAAAAGATTGCCTTCTCATACACTTCATTTGATTTACAATCTTCAAGGCATGTGAAAAGCTCAAAACAATCTTCTAAGTCATAGGCTTCATTCTTCATGTTGCTCCCCCTATATCCAACAATCTCCCCCTTTTTGGCTTTGAACATGCCAAATATTTGATTGACCATGTGTTCATTTTTTAAAGTTCTTTGAGGGATGAAAAGTAGAAGACTTTGAACTTTGTAAACCTGAAAACAAATCAGCCTCTTTGCCAAGAACAAGTGTTAAGAGATATGCTTGCATAAACATTAATCATTAACTTGCATTAGTTACTTCCTTAGACTTAATTTGCTCAATTTGCTCCCCCTTACTTAGATAATTCATCAGTTTTTAATTTGAGCAGAAAAAACAGAGCACAACAGAGTGCAATATTTCTCCCCTTATATCCCTATATCCCGATATCAATACAGAGTTCTATTAATCAATATATCTCCCCTATTTGGCTTATCAAAGACAAAAAATAGCACAACAAATAATGAGAAGGAGAAACATAAAAAACTTCATTAATCAATAGGGAGGAACAGTACATTAATCATAAAAACATAAAAGAAAAATAGATAAAAAGGAGAAAGAGGAAATACAAGAAACTTTAAAGAAACTAAAAGAAAAACATAGAAATCCTAAAAGGATTCAGAACCATCAAAGATAAGCTTAGTTTCTATGTTTTCTAGCCTAGATTTTATTTCATCTAAAGCTGAATTGGTCTTAGTCCTGTGCTCATGATGTAGAGACAGTAAGTCATCCATCTTTTGAATCATAAGAGATTCAAATGAACTGTAAGATGGTTGAGCAAGGCCTTCTTCTTCAGCCTCTTCATCAGCTTCCTCTTCATTTCCAGCAGCAGCAGCAAGGACTTGTTGGCCAGCCATTTGCCATCCTTGAGGGGTTTTGACCATCCCTAGCTTTGTGAGATGTTTCTCCTTAATGAGGCTGTTGCTTGAGTTTGTTTGTCAACAACCTCATTAGAGACGTCTATTATAACGACTACATTTCTTGTTCGTTTTTAATTGATTTTGCTTATTAATTTTAAAGAAAAAAATTTTCTATGTAATTTCGTTTACGTAAAATTAATTATACGTAATAATTTATTTTTCTAACGCGTTCGCAAAATTGTCAAAATATACGATTCAAATATAATTTAAGATACAGTCCAAATACAACACAGTCCCAAATAGTCTGTTATAACATAAGATACAGACAGCTCAGCGTAGTATCAAATACAGACAAACAAAAAATCACAAATAAAGCATATAGTCATCCAACAGCACACAGAATATCCAACTCCTTCCTTAATGCTTTCCTCAGCTTATTGTTCTTTTGCTTCTTTGATTTTTGAAATTCAGCAAGTGGTCCTAAGCCTTTCTAGTGTCTTCACGTGAAGCTTTCAAGGGGTGGCCTTTTGTGTTTTGCTTTTGTTTTCAAGTGAAGGAATAAGTGAAAAGGGTGTTGGCTGATTTTGTGATGTTGTCCGTTGGCTAACTTTCAATTTTGGTCCCACCATTCCTTTTTATATGCTATGTTCTTTTGGCCTTTGGTGAAAATATCTCAAGCTAGCTTTTTAGTTGCTTTCTTCCTATTGGTTCTTGTTTTTCTTGCTTCCAAGTGGCTTAGTTCAAGGTGTTTCTACACCTTTCTTGCTCCATCCGTGGATTTATCAAGCTTGGTACCTTGCTTTGATTTTTTTTTATTCTTTCTTCACGTGGAATGCTTGGACTTTAGAAGATATTTATTGTCTTGTTTTCAAAGTTGCTTTCCAAATGGTCCAGTTGGATGCCTTCTTGTTCCTAGCCGTCCAAGTACCCCTTTTTCTATACTTTTCTAAAACTTTCCTCTTCCATGTTGTGGTGCACGGTCTAGGCTTGGTTTTTGGGACAATTATGTTTTAATTTACTTGATTGGCTACATTTGTAGAGATTTCATGCTTTATTATTTTTTTTCCTTAACTTAAGTTTTTGAATGGAATAAAATTATTTCCATAATTTAGGAAACCTTAATCCAATTTATTTTCTTAAGAATGAAATTCTAAAATTAGTTAGAAACTATCTTAAGTTTTTAGTAATATTCAAGAAGTTGTTACACCATCTCTTTTAATGGTTTTATCTAATTTTTTGTTGGTTTATCTTGTATTTGATTTAGTAAAATGTTTAGATTACCTATTAAAGAATCTATTCCTTCTATAATTAAGAGGAAATTCTCTAGATTGTATCTTCCCTTTTTCTGTGGGTTTATGGAACTTGGATTAATTTATATTCAATTGTTTATAAATTATCTTTCAAAATTTCTAAAAATTCTATCTCAGGGTTTTTCTTTACTAATAATATCAATAATTCCTTGTCTAGGATCATTCTGTATTTTTATCAGGTTTCCAGGACCTTCTAGGACCTTACTAAGGCTATATGACCTAATCAGAGCTATAAGGGTATTTTGGTCATTTGTACAAATGTTCAGGGGCATTTTAGTCTTTTTCAAAAATATCCAAGGGCATTTATGTCATTTGTCTAGGAATGTGTATTTATACGAAAATGCACAGATATAGGGAAATATGGCGGTGTTACAACTCTCCCCCCTTAAATAAATTTCGTCCTCGAAATTTACCTGTATTGAAAAGATTTGGGTAGCTTCTTCGCATTTCGCTTTCTAGTTCCCAAGTAGCATCTCCATCTGTGCCATTTCCCCAGATAACCTTTACCAAAGGAATTTCTTTTCCTCTTAGAGTTTTGATTCTTTTATCCTCAATCCTTACTGGAAAGGTTTCATAATTCAAATTCTCCTTGATGGGTACATTATCTAACTCAATTATGTGAGAAAGGTCATGGACATATTTACGTAGTTGAGACACATGAAACACATCATGAAGATTTGAAAGGTTTGGGGGTAAGGCAATTTGATAGGCTACTGGTCCAATTCTTTCGAGAATTTGAAAAGGCTCAATAAATCGTGGTGTAAGTTTTCGGGATTTCAGAGCTCTCCCAACACCAGTCCAAGGATTAACTCTTAAAAATACATGATCTCCTACATCAAACTCTAAATCCTTCCTTCTTTGGTCATAGTAGCTTTTCTGCCTGCTTTGAGCAGTTTTCATCTTTTCTTGGATTAACCTAATTTTATCAGTTGTTTGTTGTATAATTTCAGGACCTAAAATTAGGTTTTCTCCAGACTCTACCCAACATAAAGGGGTTCTACACTTTCTACCGTATAAAGCTTCATAGGGGGCCATACCAATAGAAGAATGAAAACTATTATTGTAAGTAAATTCTATTAAAGGTAAGAAATCTTCCCAATTCCCTTTATGTTCTAAAACACATGCTCTTAATAAGTCTTCTAAAGACTGGATAGTTCTTTCAGTTTGTCCATCAGTTTGGGGATGATAGGCTGAACTTAATTTTAATTTTGTTCCTAAAGCCTTATGTAAACTCTCCCAAAATCTTGAAGTAAATCTAGGATCCCTATCAGATATTATACTAGAAGGTACCCCATGTAAACATACAATTTCTTTTATATACAAAGTAGTTAATTTTTCTAAAGAATATTGAATATTAATAGGAATAAAATGGGCACATTTGGTTAATCTGTCTATTATAACCCATATTGAGTCAGAACCTTTAGAATTTCTTGGCAAAGAGGTCACAAAATCCATAGAGATACTGTCCTATTTCCATTGGGGTATTTCTAAGGATTGCAACATTCCTAAAGGCTTTTGATGTTCTATTTTTGATTTCTGACAGACTAAACAGGAGTATACATATTCACTTATTTCTTTCTTCATTTTAGGCCACCAAAATAAAAATTTCAAATCTTGATACATCTTAGTGGCTCCAGGATGGATACTTAATTTACTTTTGTGCCCTTCTTCTAAAATTATCTTTTTAATTTCTGGATCATTAGGGACACAAATTCGTTCTTGTAATCTTAGAATTCCATCCATTCCTATCTTAAATTGACTAGTCCCTCCACTTTCTATTTTATCTATTATAGTTCTTAAGAAAGAATCAGATCGTTGTTTATCTCCTATTTCTTTCAAAAAGTCATTGGAAATTTGTAATGTTCCTAATTTAATACTTACTGGTGTAGTTTCACATATTAAACTAAGATCTCTAAATTGTTCTAACAAATCTCTTTCTTTAATCATCAAAGTAGAGATCATCAAAGATTTTCTACTCAAAGCATCAGCTACTATATTAGCTTTTCCAGGATGATAATTAAGTTCAAAATCATAATCCTTCAAGAATTCTATCCATCTTCTTTGCCTCATATTTAATTCCTTCTGGCTAAACAAATATTTCAAACTCTTATGATCACTAAAAACTTCAAAATGTGAACCATATAAATAATGCCTCCAAATTTTCAACACAAATACTACAGCTGCTAATTCTAAATCATGAGTGGGATAATTTCTTTCATGAGGTTTCAATTGTCTAGATGCATAGGCTGCTACTTTCCATTCTTGCATCAAAACTCCTCCTAAACCCATTTTAGATGCATCACAATATACCACAAAAGGTTTTTCTAAATTAGGTAACACTAATACAGGTGCTGTGGTCAGCTTATTTTTAAGAGTTTGGAAACTTTCCTCACATTGAGTGTTCCATACAAAAGCTTGTCCTTTCCTAGTTAAAGTAGTTAAAGGTAGTGCTATTTTAGAAAAATCCTGAATAAATCTTCTATAATATCCTGCTAGTCCTAAGAAACTTTTAATCTCAGTGACTGTTTTAGGTCTTTCCCATTCTAATACT
>PYAF01002667.1:3987-14904 GCA_007407185.1 Glycine tomentella
GGTCGCTTGGGCCAGCTTAACTTATCTTTTTGGAACTTGTAGCTCGCCCAGGCCACTGATTTTGCCTATGTTCACTCGCCTGGGCGAGTTAAAGTCTTAATGTTGAAGAAAGCTTTGGGCCATGTCGGTTTCTGGGCCTGAAATGCTTGTTGCACCTCTCATGCTTGCTATGTAACCCTCCTTGCTTGCTTTTGATATCCGGAAGCCTCGGAAATCCACAAAATCTATCAAATACACAACATGATTTGGATTAATCTTCCGAAACACTTTAAACACGAGTATAAGGTGCTAATTAACTAGGTTTAGGGAAATTTATAAGATAAATGAAAGAAATCAAAAGATAAGTGCCAATATTTTAAACATGAGATTAACTGAAATGTGGCACTTATCATGTTCTTATTTCTATTCTCATCATATTCATTGTCTTTAATTCTTTGAATCATATTCATTGTACAACAAGTTCTGTTTTGATCTTTTGAATTCTTGGACTGAGCTATTTGATTGAGTAAAAGGTTTCTTGGTTTTAAAAGTGATAAAGATCCTGAAACTCTGATTTGAATTTAATTTTAAAATACCAAGGTTCAACCAATGCACCCCCCTCTTGGTTGTTGTGAAGTATTCCTATTATTTTCAGTTCTCTCATATCTTGGCATTGCAAGAAACAATCTTGTGTGGCTTTGTCAACTGCTGAAGCTGAATATATTTCAGCTGGGAGTTGTTGTGCACAAAGCTTATGGCTGAAACAACAATTGCAAGATTTTGGAGTTGAACTAAAAGAGATACCCCTGCTTTGTGAGAACACAAGTGCTATCACTAAGAGACCATGTGCAGAAAGGTAATATCAAGATTGATTTTGTTGATACAAACAACCAATTGGCTGATATATTCACAAAAACTTTGGCTAGAGATACGTTTTATGCACTTAGAAACATGCTAAGTATTCTTGATGAATCCAATATAAACTAGCTTGTTTAATATATGCCTTTCTATGCTAAATTGAAATTCCTTGCTATCTCCATCACAAAAGATGTTGAAAAATTCAAAATTGGTCTGCATAATGCTCTGCAATCTGATATTTTCTCTTTGATTACCCTTCAGATGAATCAATTAAATTCATTAAAATCCACATTGTTTATGCTATTTGAGCCTCAGTAATTGATTACATCAAAACCTTATTTTAATGAATTCAAGAGCAATATAATAATTTACCTTTGTGTTGGCACAATGACACCAGAGGATAGGTTACTACATTACATTATAACCTATGTCTTAACCCCTAGGGCAACCAATCATGCCCAAGCTGTTGAATTCAGTGGGAGCTACTTGAAGCATAAGCAAAGATTGATTCAAGAATAAGGTTTTGAACTTTCAACATGCCTTGAAGCCTTAAACATTAATTTGTGATTAAATGTAAAAGGAAGAAGCATTTCTGGTGATCGAAGTTCACTGCATTCACATCATTCATTAAGGCAATAAGTTTGAGTAACAAAATTTACAAGGCTTTGATAAATTGTTTAAGTTTTTGAATTAAATCAAAAGTTTTTGGAAAAATAAAGTTCTCTACAGGATTAATTGATTACATTAAGATGAGAATCGATTATTGATGTGTTGCAAACACATCTTAGTTTTAGGCTAGTTTTAGGGTATAATTTAGTTAAATAGTTAAGAAAATAGAATAGAATAGGTTACTTTGTTATTTATATTCCATTTGATCTCATGTCATTACCAATTTGTGATTTCAGGGCAAAAAGAGGAGAATTAAGCAAAAAGAAAGAAGAAAACCAAGTTGAAGGATTAGTGCGGATCGCGCCAAATTCCGCGCGAGTCACGCCATAGGCCAAAATACAAGCCCCAGTCTCGAACAAGCCACCCGGATCGCGCCAAGTCTCGCGTGATTAGCGCCATACACCATAAAGCAGGCAGTCAACTCGAAGACTCCACGCGATCAGCGTGGAAGCCCATGCTAGTAGCACCAAAAATTCGAAGAAGCCACGCCATCAGCGTGAGATCCCGCGCGAGTAGCGTGGAAGCATGCAAGGATCAGCCAAATCAGCTCGAAGACTTCACGCAGTTAGCGTGGAATCTGTGCCATCAGCGCCATAGAGCCGCAAGTCCCGTGCGATCAGCACGGAGTGCCGCGCGAGTCGCGCCACGAAGATACTGTTGCCTTATTTAAAAATATCTGGTTCAAAAATTGGCACAAGAAGAGGCTTTGTTACCCAAATTAAATCATTCTATAAAAGAAAGGCCTCTGGGGACTGAAGAAGGGACTCTACATCAGATTTCATCATTCTAAACCTCTGGAATTCAGTTTTACATGGAATCAAGGCTAGGGTTTACTGCAGAATCATGTTCTTCATGTATGCTTTGGTGTTCTTGAAGCCTATGTCAGGCTAAACTCTGTATTGTGGTTAGGCCAAGAACCGATGTGAACTCCTCTGTAACTTGACTGGTATTGAATGAGATTGTTATGATTGTTTTATTTTACTCTATTTTTAATTGTTTTATTCTTATTTAGAATTGGCCATTCTACTTAAGTGCTGAGGGTTAGGATTCACAATAGGGATGTTGGGATTCTAATTTCTGACTCAAGTAAGATAACAATTGTTCATAGCCTAGGGATAGGGATGCGTGATTGCAAAAACTTATAATATAATCTTTTAAATGCTTAACTTGATAGAATTCACTAAAGGGATTAGGTTTTGATTCAAGTTAAAGGGTTAATTCACTAAGGGATTAGGGTTAACTAAATTAGGAAAGATTTATTCTCTGGGCAATCAGAAACAATCAAACTTGATAACCAGTTAAGTGAAAGAGGTAGGGAACAAAGGGGATTGCGTCTTAACCACAATTATTCCTTCCATTGGTTACAAATCGCCCTTTAATTGCATTTTAATTCTTTTAATTTCTGTCTTTATTTTTCAATACTCAACTCACAACAACAAATTCTTCACAAACAATTTTTTTTTTCTTTTCAATTGCTTAGACTACAAATTACTGAGATTTCACACCAATCCCTGTGGAGACGATACTTACCTACCCACTTTATTACTTGAAACGAGCGGTACACTTGCCGTGATCGCAACAAGTTTTTGGAGCCGTTGCCGGGGATTGGTAAACCGACTTCACAGTAATTTTAATCTTTGTAATTGGAATTTTGTTACTAATCGCTTCTCTGAGTTTTATGTGAGGTTCGGTTAATTCCGAGGAGTTACAGTTCGATCCTGAAATAGAAAGAACCATCAGAAGGAGGCTAGCCAGGCAAAGAAGGAGAGAAGCTAAAAACTTTGACTTTGATTCAATTCCTGAATTAGAGTCAGAAGTAGAAATGGATGAAGAATAACATAATCAGCCAAGACCAAGACCAGAGGATGAACTAATGGAGGATATTCTGGCTTCTATGTTCACGAGACCCAACTCTAGTATTGTCAGACCACAAATACAAGCAAACCACTTTGACATTAATCCTTCATTGATTGCTTTGGTGGAACGCAGTCAGTTTGGTGGGGCAAGACTTCGAAGATCCTCATTATTTCATTGACAGATTTCTAAGAATTTGTGACACTATCAGACACCAAGGGGTTTCAGATGATGCTGTAAGGTTAAGCCTATTCCCTTTTGCTGTTAAGGGACATGCACTGAGATGGTTACACAGACAAACATCTAATAGCATCACTACTTGGGACGACTTAGTCTAAAGATTTTTCGCCCAGTACTTTTCCATGGACAAATACAACCGGTTGGTAAATGAGATTACCAACTTCACTCAGAATGGAAAAGAGTCCATGTGTGCTGCTTGGAACAGATTCCAAGAATTGATCAGGAGATGTCCACAATATGATATGCCGTTGGGTAAGCAGGTACGTATTTTCTTTAATGGTATGACTCCTGAATCACGCATGATTGTTAATGTTGCAGCAGGGGGTACAATAAGGTCAAAAACTGCAGCTCAGACCTATGAGCTGATTAATTCTCTGGCCTGGAATGAAAATGAGAGTATAACCATTCAGCCAAAGAGAGAACCAATCCAATTGTCCAGCAATGATGCAATGCTTGCAGAGCAGAAGATTTTGGCCCAACAGCTGGCCAAATTGACTGAGAAAATTGATAGATTACAAGTCTCTGCAGCCCAAGTTGCAGCCAGTAAACCACATGTCATCTGTGAATACTGCCAAGGTGAGCACGAATCTAATGAATGCCCTATTCTTGTTGGAGCTAACCCTGTGCAGGTTAATGGCATTTGAAATGATCAGAGACAACAACAGCCATACCAGAGAAACCATAATTTTGCTCCGGGAAACAGCTATCAGAGAAAATTCCAAGGAGGCGGTTTAGACTACAAGTCTAACAATTACCTCCAGCCTCCAGCTATTCCCAACAAGGAGATTTATGAACTTGAAAAGGTAGTAATGCAGCTGTCCAAAACAACAACAGAACACATCCAAGCTACCAATGCCTTTATAAATGAGACCAGAGCTCACAGAACAAACCAGGATGCTTCCATCAGAAACCTGGAAAACCAGATTGGTCAGCTTGCAAAACAGTTGGCTGAGAGACCACCAGGCCAGTTCCCAAGTGACACAGTGATAAACCCAAGGGAACACGCCAAACCTACTACAACCAGAAGTGGTAAGGTACTTGCTCCACCAGAAAAGTCTCAAGTGAGTAGAAAGGAAGCTGAGAAGAAAAATGCAGCAGCTGATTTAGATGAAGAAAAAGCTGCAGAAAATTCCAAAGAGCAAAATTCTGCACCTCCGAAGAAGAAATGGGATTTCTCTCGCTTTGAGAAACCCCCGTATCCAGTGCAGACCAAGCAACAACTTCAGAAACAGTAGTTTGCCTGGTTTTTAGACATGTTCAAAAAGTTACACATTAATGTACCATTTGCTGAGGCATTAGCCAATATGCCTAACTATGCGAAATTCATGAAAGAGCTTTTGTCTAAGAAACACAAACTGCAAGATTGTGAAACCATAGCACTCACTGAGGAGTGCAGTGCCATCATTCAAAGAAAGCTTCCTCCAAAATTGAAAGACCCTGGAAGCTTTAACACCCCTATAGCCATAGGAAATATAAGTGTAGGGAGGGCACTATGTGATTTAGGGGCTAGTATAAACTTAATGCCATTGTCAATGTGTAAGTCCCTAGGTATATCTGAATTAAAACCCACTAGAGTTTCATTGCAATTAGCAGACCGTTCTTTAAGGAAACCATCAGGAGTAATTGAGGATGTGTTAGTAAAAGTAGATAAATTCATATTCCCTGTAGACTTTATAGTCTTAGATATGGAGGGTGAAAGTGAAATCCCTCTGTTGTTGGGAAGGTCCTTTTTAGCAACTGCTAGGGCCTTAATAGATGTGGAGCAGGGAAAGTTAGAATTAAGGATGGATAATGAGTCTGTTGTCTTCAATGTATTTGATGTCATGAAGCACCCAGCTGATGAACATGATTGTTTTAGGCTGGATGTGTTGGATAATGTAATTTGTGCAGGCATAACAGTAGGTATTACAACAGCTGGAGATGAAGAAGATGCAGAAAGTGCAGCAGAATTTACTGCAGAAGAAAACGTAGCAGCAGCAGCAGAAAATTTAGCAGAAGCTGAAATTGTAGCAGCAGAAATTGCTGCAGAAAGGAGTGCTGCAGACCAAGAAGCCACAACTGGAACCAATGAACTTGTACTGGAAGAGCTGGAGAAAAAGGAAGATGACATTCCAGTCGGAGCACCGAAAGATGAGCTGAAAGAATTGCCTGAACACCTGAAATATTTGTTCCTAGGTGAGAATGAAACATATCTAGTCATAATCAACAGAGGTCTGGAATGGCATGAGGAAGAGAAGCTGTTAAAGGTACTAAGGAGCACAAGACAGCCATTGGCTGGTCTATCTCCGATCTAAAAGGTATAAATCTCTCCTTTTGTACTCATAAAATTCTAATGAAAAGTGATGTTAAACCTGTAAGACAAAAACAAAGGCGACTCAATCCTACAATGAAAGAAGTGGTAAGAAAAGAGGTTGTCAAGTTGTTAGATGCAGGTATGATATATCCAATTTCAGACACAACTTTGGTAAGTCCAGTCCAAATCGTTCCAAAGAAAGGGGGCATGACGATCATCCAAAATGACAACAATGACTTGATCCCCTCAAGAACCATCACAGGCTGGAGGATGTGCGTTGACTACAGGAGATTAAACGATGCAACCAGAAAAGACAACTTTCCTCTCCCTTTCATGGACCAAATGCTTGAAACGCTGGTTGGTCATGATTACTACTGCTTCCTAGATGGATACTCTAGGTACAAGCAAATCCCAGTAGCACCAGAAGACCAAGAGAAGACAGCCTTTACATGTCCATTTGGGGTGTTTGCTTATAGACGAATGCCATTTGGACTTTGTAATGCATCTGCAACCTTCCAAAGATGCATGCTATCCATTTTCTCTGACATGGTAGAGAGAGGCCTTGAGGTATTTATGGATGACTTTCTGTTTTTGGTCCTTGCTTTACTTCATGCTTAGCTAACTTAGCTGAAGTTCTAAAAAGATGTCAAGAGACAAACTTGGTTTTAAACTGGGAAAAATGTCATTTCATGGTTAGGGAAGGTATTGTGTTAGGCCATAAAATATCTGAAATGGGAATAGAGGTAGATAGAGCTAAATTGCTACTAATTGAGAAATTACTTCCTCCTATTAATGTGAATGGTGTTCGCAGCTTTTTAGGCCATGCAGGTTTTTACAGGAGGTTCATCAAGGATTTCTCCAAGATTTCAAAGCCATTGAGTCAATTGCTGGAGAAAGACATTGAATTTTGCTTCACTGATGCTTGTCTTGAGGCATTTAACACACTGAAGCACAAACTCACCACTGCACCTGTTTTGATAGCTCCGGATTGGAGTTTACCTTTTGAACTCATGTGTGATGCTAGTGCTTATGCAGTAGGTGCAGTTCTACGACAGAGAAAGGAAAAGCGCTTACATGTCATATATTATGCTAGTAAAATCTTAAATGAGACACAAGTTAATTATGCCACCACAGAAAAAGAGATGCTAGCTGTAGTATATGCTTTGGATAAGTTCAGGTCATATTTAATAGGTTCTAAAGTGATTGTGTATACTGACCATGCAACTCTTAAATTTCTGCTTAACAAACAAGATGCAAAGCCATGCTTGCTGCGTTGGATGCTTTTATTGCAGGAATTTGATTTGGAGATCAGAGATAAAGTTGGAGTAGAGAACAAGGTGGCTGACCACTTGTCTAGGATTCAGGAGAAAGACTTGCAAGATGGACCAGAGATTGAAATCAATGAGTCTTTCCCTGATGAGCAAGTGTTGGCTGTACAATTCAGTCCATGGTTTGCTAACATGGCTAATTTTAAAGCTGCTGGAATCCTACCGGAAGATCTAAATTGGCAGCAGAGGAAAAAATTCTTACATGATGCTAGAAGGTATTTCTGGGATAACCCTTTCTTGTATTTTCAATGCACTGACAATGTTATCCGCAGATGTGTAGCTGAAAATGACGTGCCGAATATTCTATGGTACTGTCATTCCTCTAATTATGGAGGCAATTTTGGTGCAAATAGAACAGCACACAAAGTCTTGCAATGTGGCTACTATTGGCCAACACTCTTCAAGGATTCCAAAGACTTTGTGATGCAGTGTGATAGCTGTCAGAGAACAGGTAACATTTCTCACAGAGATGAGATGCCACTGAACAACATCCAAGAGGTTGAGCTGTTTGATGTATGGGGGATTGATTTCATGGGGCCTTTTCCTAAATCATTCTCCAACCAATACATCTTGGTTGCTATGGATTATGTTTCCAAGTGGGTTGAAGCAGCAGCTTTACCCACCAATGATGCCAAGGTGGTGGTTTCATTCTTGAGGAGGAACATTTTCACCAGATTTGGGGTGCCAAGAGCGATCATAAGTGATGGAGGGACTCACTTCTGTAATAAGCAGTTTGATAGCTTGTTAACCAAGTATGGAGTTAAACACAAAGTGGCTACCCCTTATCACCCTCAGACAAGTGGCCAGGTAGAGATTTCCAACCGTGAACTAAAAAGAATCCTTGAGAAAACTGTTAGCACATCAAGAAAAGACTGGTCCAAAAAGCTAGATTATGCTCTGTGGGCTTACAGGACTGCATTCAAAACCCCCATAGGTATGTCACCTTTTCAGCTTGTCTACGGTAAGTCTTGCCATCTCCCTATTGAACTTGAACACAAAGCCATGTGGGCAACCAAGTTTTTAAATTTTGAACTGTCAAAAGCTAACGAAAAAAGGTTGCTTCAGTTGAATGAATTAGATGAGTTCAGGTTAGCTGCATATGAAAATGCCAGAATCTACAAAGAAAAGACAAAGAAGTGGCATGACAACCAAATCCGCCCAAAGGAATTTGTTCCTGGCCAACAAGAGTTTTTATACAATTCTCGCCTGCGACTCTTTCCAGGTAAGTTAAAGTCACGTTGGTCTGGACCATTCCTTGTGCGAGAAGTCTATCCTTATGGCACAGTGGAAATTTCTCCCTTGGATAGTGATAGAGCTTTCAAAGTGAATGGTTAGAGATTGAAGCACTATTTCGGGGGAGATGTGGACAGGAACGCAGTTTCTATTCCACTGAATTCCACAGAGGAATAGCAAGAGAGAAGCGTCTAGCTCAAGACGTTAAATGAACAATTCTTGATGTACATACTTAGGCAGTTTAAGTCATTTTTTTTTATTTTGATAAGCATTTGATTTATAATTCATGCATTTTAGATTAAGTTAATTTAGGGTTCATTAAAATTTAGTTAGGTTAAATAAAATGAAAAGAAAAATAAAAAAGAAGAGAAAAAGGCTGTCCAAAGCGTGGCACGAACCGCGCCAGATGTGGCGCTAATCGCGCCAAGAACACGGCCTCTTCACGCTAACAGCGTGACTCTCGCGTGAATAGCGCGAGATTTTCGAAACAAAAAAACCATTTTTCTGCATTATTTCACGCTAATACCGTGAAGAATGGCGCGAATCGCGCCAGTGGTTCGAGACCAGCTTCCAAGTTTCATGGTATCACACTAATCGCGTGAGAATAGCGCCACTAGTGGCGCTATCAGCGTTAGAAAGGCGCCCCAATTGGACTAATTTTTCCACATTCCCGCTGTTAGCGTGGGATTCCGCGCGAAATGGGCGCAAGAAAAGCCCTTCCACTGCTTAATGGCGCGAACCACGCCAACCGTGCGAGACCGCGAAAACAATTTCTATTTTAAATTCCCTCATTTCGCAGCTTCACTTCCTCTCCTTCCCAAAACTGCTCCATAGGTCTCGCCCTCAACCCAGCTCTCCATTAACCATCATCCATCACCTTTCTAGCCCTTCAAAGCCCTATCCTACACACATTTCCTTTCAAGCACTCTCTATAGCTCTCAGTTCCTCTCTCTCGCATTCCCTCTCGATTTCGTTTTCGCTCTGAACCTAGAGACCCAATTCTGCAATGGCGGGAGAAAAGGTAAGTTCTGCATCACTAAGTGAAGCCTCAATAGCGATGAATGTCAAAATGTAGTTGCTTACTTGCTAAATACATTGGTAATTGCAGTTTGTTCAAATGGGGCTGAGAAACCATAATACTATACAATGATTGGGTTTTTGCTGTTCTGAAATGAGTGCTTGATTTATTGCATAATGGTTAGGATATTGTTAAACCATAATGAATGTTAGTAGTGATGGGTATAAAATTGCTTGTTGTGCTAGTGAAATGACCATGTTGTTGGTGCAATCCTTGTTGCTATCAATTGATACTGAATTGAAAGTGGGGGGACTCAGGAAATTTTATTGAAAGGAACCCCCATTATGCTAGTTTAAATGTTGTTATTTGATTAGAGCATAGATACATTGATTTGATTTAGATATATGCATATATGCCTGTGCTGTGCAATTTGTGAATTTGCTTGAATCACATTCTGCTAGACACTGCTGAAAGTGTGCTCATAAGGTGTTTAACGAATTGATTGTTAAATCTGGTAATGAAGAGCACAATTGTAATGGGCTATTTGGGGGTTCCCTAATTACATTGATTCTTGTCTTCAACAACTTTGAATAGTGACTTTGGGTAATGGAACCAAATTGTTGGTGATGTGAATTGAACTCTTCCACCAATAAGACCCATGATGTTTTCGATCCAGTAAAAGTGGTGGATATTGAATTTTTGAACTCTGTTGTGAGCATATATTTTATGTTGGAACTCAAATTGATTGATTGACATGAATCTCACTGACTTGATTGAATTGATTTGGTTAACAACACAAATTGAACTACTGGTGGGTGTATGTATAGATATACCTGTCTTGTGCCTGTTATGTTGAATGATACAGCTGGTTATTGGTTACTTGAATTAATTGGGTTTTTCAAATGAGAATTTTTGAACTAGGCCTGAACATGTAATGCCCCAAATCTGGGAATCATTGAGGCTAGTCTTATGATGTGAATAGAATTGGTTCTAATCCTTGTGCAGGTTTTGACTGAAATTTTGAACTTTCAAGTAACCTAACCGATAAGATGTGAATGCTTGTTCTATGGTTATCTTGGCAAGAATTTTTAAACCACAGAATAGTTACTGTTAATGCTTTGATTGTGGTAAACCAAAGAATGGACACAGGACTTAAGGTTGAGCATATATATATATATATATATATATATATATATATCTGTTTTGTCTGAACTGTGTGCATGATAGCTTGTGATTAAATGACTTTGGGACTTTCCATGAGCTAAATCTGGGAATCCAGATGGAGCTATTCATTCCCTGTCATATTGTGAACACATTACTGATAAATGCATTCTGAATCACACTTGGTTGTTGCTCTGAGCTATATATAGTTGGATGGAAGAGTCTTATAAACTGATAATTGCGACTGTGCTTGCATGAAATGCTTGAATTCTGAAATTTTGGTG
>PYAF01002668.1:0-87328 GCA_007407185.1 Glycine tomentella
AAAATGATAGCCATGTTCATCATGACTGTCAAAACAATTGAGAAAACTTAGGTTTAGAAGCAAGATATAAAGAGTTGTTTGATGAGATGCTGAAAGATGCACAGGCAAAGAATTTAAATAATAGCAAAATCCACTGTTAAAAATAATGCAGACATACATTTTTCTGAAGATTTGCATCACTACTGGTATTGTTTGGAGAATTGGGAATGAGTTATCATCCCCTCATTCTTTCAAGAGACGGTTTTGCTTCAGAGTTTCATTCATTGCCCGTACAGCCCTACAGTGAAGACATATTGGGTTATTACAGTATTTGAAACATCTTGCATATCAGCACACATACAAAACATTAAAAAAATAAGACAACAAATAACCATGAAGTTTGGAAATTGGAATAGATAAATCATAAATTTGTGGGTGCAATAGAATTGCATGCATATGGGCATAACACCATGATAAAGCACCAACCTCTGCTTAATTCTTGCTCTGCAAATAGATAAATCATAAATTTGTGGGTGCAATAGAATATTAGCTTAAGCATCTATACTTAACACCCTCCAAACATTAGAAAGCAGAAAAAGACAAAAAAGTCACTATGTTGTGACCACAGGGCTTTTGTCCAGCTTTGTAGGTTATATTGTAGGTAAATGTAGACCTGCAAGTAGCTTAGAGCTACATCTCAGTTATGATAGTTGTACAGTTAGTTAGTTACAAAAGCTGTCAGACAATTAGAGCTAGAAGCAGTCTATCTTTGTATTCTATAAATACCTTCTCTGTAATCAAATAAGATATAATGAAATAGTTCAGATTACTCTCTAATCTCTTCCAAACTGAATTCTACAATCTTGATTATGAGAAAAAGAAATTTTTAGTTAAAAATCATGTTTAGACAGGCTGAATCATTTATATTGATATTTATTACATGACATTCTATGGAGTATTTCCAGTTAACTATACTAGTCAAAGTTGTTTCTGGCTGAAGATTGAAAATTAGACCTGTAGGCTGCAACTCACCACCAAATGACACGTCAATAACAAAAATGGGTACTGGATAGATTTTAAAGATATATAGATAAGGCAGTTTATTCTTATAATTTAAACTCTCCCAAACATCCTAGTAACTAACCAAAGAAACGAAAACCAATTAAGAGCAAAGCAGATTGTAAATAGAACAAAGTCAGTCAAAAGAGCCTATTACTTCACAGGTTTACACACTCATACTAGAAAGGTATATCAATTCTCACATCAGTTTTGTACACATCTAACTGACAGGGTAAACAAAAAATATTACAATAATTTTTTTCTTTAGAAAAGAAACAAGAAAAGAAAAATAGTACCTTGAATTCTTGTAAATCAATATTGACAAACTGAAGCAATTTGTCATTTAACATATGCTCAACATGACAGGAAGAAAGCAATGTATGTTAACAGTGTAGCAAACATTGTGTTACCAAAAACTGATGGATAATGGACAAAAATCCAGGATGAAACTTCCAAATAGCCAACTACTAAACTTCATAATGGGAAACAGAGAACCTTTCATCAACCATCATAAGATTGATGTAAAAAGGGAGCATACCTCCAAAAGCCACACTGATCGGGTCATTATAATATGTCCATCATAAAAAAACTATAGTTTTTTAGTTGAAAGGGAATGCCCCTATATACACAAATACTTCTCTGCTCTTAAATATGCCGCCACATACGATAGTTATCATGCTACTCTTTGGTGTTCTATTATCTTGATTGCTTTTGCTGTGATTTATTTAGAGCCTTTGTCAAGGACATCTCACCCTCTTCTTTTATCTCCTCTGCATTCTCATTATAAAAACTATTTTTTCTATCCAAAAGACAGTATATTTGAAGCTGATTTTCTTGAAGTTTTTACTTGGGTCTGGCTGAAGATCAAATATTTCAGAAGCATGATCCTTAAATGAAATGAATCATGTTTAAGTGTTCTTATTCTAAAATGCAAGTTAATGGCAAATCTCATTCTTAAATTTCTGATCCAATGCAAACGCTACCTAAAGTTGCTTCAACCTTAAAGTTAAAATCAATTCTACACCCAGAAGGAACAAATAAAAAAGAATAAGAATGAGGTGCATACCTGGAATCCTTAAAATAGTGAATAAATATACTTGTTAGCCACACTAGTTTCTATAGTAAGAGGTACACCATTGAGAATATACTGTACAAGGATCACTGCACATAGAAGATTCTTAGCATAGTTTGCTCTTGATGTTCCCAAGTGTTTTGGTAGGACCAAAAATATCATTATCTGCACATATTTTACCAAGAGTATCATAATAAGGACTTTGATGAACATATATAATAAACCCATAGTTAATTAATTTTTTCACAGGATAGAAACACTTTCTTTCCCCTGCCACCTATTTGTACTCAAGGAAATGATCATGTTATCTAACACAATATGTTCGTCAGAATGACACACCAAAAGGTGCAATCACAGCATGATTTTTGAAATTAAGTAAAAGAAAAAGAATCATACCTTCTGCACATAGATTTAGAAAAAAAATAATGGATCCACAAAAATTGCCACCTTTAAAGACATAATTTTTCTACCCAAACCCTTGGCATCCCCATAAAGACCATTTTGGAAGTGAAACTGTAAACATTCAAAGCATGAACAAAAATATGCTTCATTAAGTGAAAGTGATAGCCAAGTATACAAAGCATTGAATAAACAAGGAGACAACTTAAAAACTTTTAAAAACACGTTGCTTATCTAAGTAATGATTGTTATATGAATTGCCAAGCCAATTGCTCCAAAGGTGAAACTGCACAAGAATTGGTTCTTAAATTTAAAAATCCCATAGGCAATTCCCATTGGATTCCGTAACAAAATGAAAACTATGGTGCTTGAGGTTGCAATAAGATTAATGGTAATTTACAATAGCTCATACATTTAATTGAATTTCCTACAGTTATTTTCATAATAGATCAAAATTATATAGCAATCAACCTTTAAATGCTTAAGCCAAATAGGGCTTTAAGATACCCAAAATCTTTTCTCATGAATATAGTTATAAGTTTATAGCATTTGAAACTGACTATTTTTCATACAAATACCATTCAACCTCTTCATGTCTAATAATAAATATATAAATATGATTAATCAGAAACTTGGAAGAAATCAAAAGACATCCAATTGACTAGAGCTAATAATGAAATCATTGAAAAGCATTCAAACACATCTGTACATACATCCTTCATGTCATGGCTCCTTCCACATGCATCAGTAAGTTGTATTAGTAATTCAAAACCCGAGGATTGAAAGGTTCTCCTCCTCCTCCTTCCACATGCATCAGTAAGTTGTATTAGTAACCATAACTACAAAAAAACAAAACAAAACATACACATCAAACATGAAATAGTAATTTTCAATCAAAACATGAGGAGGCTACAAGGTTGACCCACTGGTCGGGGAAGAGTGAAGGGAGGGGGAGAGGTCGCAGGACTGATATTTCTAGAAAAACTAACAAACTAACCGATATAAAGAAATGAGGAGGCTTTACGAAAGAGCAGAATCATATTAATGAATCCACATACACAAACCAACCTGTGTTGCTGAAAGTGTGAAAAACCAGGTAGCGTTCCCTCCCATCGTGTTCCTCGCGGGGCACCCAAGAAATGAGGTGGTTCACGAAGAGAGAGATTCGGGTCTGGAGCACTTGGCCGAGGTCAAATCGAAGCAGCTCCTTGAAGTCGACGACGAAGGTGAGTGCGTTAATGCCGCGCGACGAGGTCAAATCCAAGCCACCCAAACAGTACCACTGCGGCGACGCGGTCTTTGCCTCCGTGGAGTGCGACGTTTGGGGTGTCGGAAGCGGGGTTCCAAAGGAACATGCCAGCAGCAGCACCTTGAGAGTGAGAGAGAAAGGGGTTGTTGTTGGGAGTGTTGGTGGAAGAGGTGAGGAGAGGAGAGCGCGGATCGGAGGACGGAAAGGGGCGATGGAATGCGGGTTTCTGGCTTTGAATCCTAATTATTTAATTTATTTTTAATTGAAATTACAAATAAAACAAAGACGGTTTTTAAAAAACCGTCTTTGTATGGGGCAGAAACGACGATGGTCTTTAGAAGACCGTCTTCTTTGTTCACATTCGACGACGGGTATTAGAAAACCGTCCTTGTAAAGTTGCTTTTAATTGCAAAAATGTCACCGCCTCTCATACAAAGACGGTTATGAAAGAACCGTCGTAGCTTGTGCGTCGTTGTAGCGCCTAATTGTAGTAGTGATGATTACCCACAACCGTAGAAAAATCATAAGAGGTACTACGTGTACAATGATAATAGGCTCGTTGAAACAACCTCAATCAAGACAACTAGGGCTAACCCAAAAAAAAAAAAAAAAAAAAGACAGCAAGGTTAAACGCCTAACAGTCACCATCTCAAAAGTCATAACTCTAACTTAATTTTTGAATAATTTTAAATTTTTCGCTTATATTCTCCTATTATTAATTAATGCTCTAACTTTTATGATAAATATTGAATATATTTTATTTTTTTAAGATGATAAATATGTTTATATTTTATTTTTATATTTAATAATTTCTTTATATGGTAGAAAAAATGATAATAGATATAATATTTTTTTTTCTTTAGAGGACAAAATTCTTTTAGGATAAGTGACTTTTTTTTCCCCTGGATGTATAAACTAGTGATAATTTAGTCCTCAGAATAATTTTTTTATTTAGTCTTTAAATATATAAAAGTGTCATAATTATGTTCTATTATTAGTTTTGTTTGACCATTTTATCATTAAGCTTATACATAGGATGTAAATGTCACACCTTGTACACATTTAAAAACAATTTTTCTATAGACTAAATTATTATCGATTTACATATTTTGAAACCAAAATGATTATTTATCCATCCATTTATAAGGTAGCTAGTTTGATGTTAGTTTTTATATTTTTTAATTTTAAAAACAATAGTAAATATAGTGATAATTTTTAATCACCACTATTTATAATTATGATCCATCACAATTTACATTTTTTAATATTGTCCATCTCAATTGGACTAAATGAATTTAATTGATGTGATTTTAACAATTAAAAGACCTAACTGAAGCTTTTAAATATTTAGAGATTGAATTGAAACATTTTAAATAATTTAGAGATTAAATTTGTAATTATTTTTTTAAAAGATTATTTTTAAATATGTGATATTATTAAAGTTTTGAACTGTTAATCACGTAAAGGCTTAACTTGAAAACTCTCGTGATATTTGTTCATCACCACCATTGTTCTTTAATTTTAATTTCACTGCTTGCTTTATTTTAAAGTTATTAATTTATAATTTTTCAAAATTTTTTTTTATCTATAATATTTGTCACAATTATGGCATAGAATGGTTAGTATATTAACCGCAATCTATGATGCATAATATTCTATGTACTTTATTTATTATAGAAAAAACATATTTGTAATCTTTATAAATATGATTACATATAATTTTTCATGTTCTGAATTATTTTATTTTATTTTTATTAATTATAATTTTTTAAAAATGAAAATGACCTCACTAATTACTTTTGTTGTACTATACTTGTATTAGGATTTATGACTTTGATTGAACTTAGCATCACTTTAATCGTGGCCACGTTGACTGAGTTTTAAGGTATAGGGATGCCAACATTCCAGTAACATTGATTATATTTGTAGGAGTTTGAGATAGGTTTGATTCCTTCGCACAAGACCCATGTTTTCTTGGAGGTAATATTACCCTGTTCTGGTATATTGATATGGTAAATTTATTCCAAACTCAAGTGCAACTTGTTATTTACAATTGGATTATAGGAACTTTGCCCTTGAGTGTTATTGAGCGTTAAACCCACAATTATGAAAATCAATCAAGCCTAATTGATCATATCCATCAGATCGGTCAGATCAGAATCTAATAAGTTAATCGGTCCGATTGAATTTTAAAGTATAAATAATTTTTTCTTACTTAAACAATGTTAATTATATATTTATATATAATAAATACATATATAATTTTAAATTTTTAATATATATCAGGTCAAATCAGATCAATTACTAATCCATCGATTGGACCACTAATCTATTATTTCAACCGAGTCAATAACCAGACCAATTTTAATAACACTAATTGAATCCTTTGTGAATTGAGTTAGTCCATACTTTGACCAAGTTCACCTACTAACCGGATTGGACTTTGAGCCTATTCCAAGATAATTTTCTTAATGACGTAACTTGCATTTAAACATTTTACTTTGGAAAAAATTAGTCACATCACATGAGATGAGTATATGCCTATTCCAGCATTTCATATTTTAATTTTATTACTTTTAAAAATATAACTAGACACAGCTTCGTGCATTTCGTACTCCCAAGCCTTCGTACCGTATAGCGGTGCTTAAATTAAAATATGAAATGCAGTGAAGTTATTTATTCTCTATAAAATGAAATGTTGGTAATAAATAGTGCAATGCAAAGCAATCACTCTATCATTGTAACACTATTCAAGATTAACAACACCAGATTACATAAGAAAAAGATACACCTTATTTATAAAGTCACACAGAACTCCTTTTGTTCAAAGAAATCTTTATTTTACCAGAAAAAGCTTAGTCATAGGCAGAAGTTGCTCATAACCGGAAATGAAGCTTAATCTCACACTCTCTCATCCATAACATCAAACAAGCAGGCCTCATTGTGTTCTAGTTTAAAGCAATGGAAGTATTATCACTGTGGTTGCATTTATAACTGATGAAAATCTCCATTATCCTACCACACTCTGGGCATCTTATGGTCTCTGGTAACTTCCCTGCAGCATTAGGAATTTCAAGGTGTATGCAGCGATGATGGGTGCGCCTAATCCTTTCATGGTGCTCTTTGAAAGAGGGCTCAAACTCCTTTTTCACCACAACATCTTTCCATTTCTCAAACTCTGCCACTGTCTTCAAGATTGTGGTTCCATGACCACTCATCACCACAGATGACCCTTTGCATAGGACAGCCCACCCAGTTTCATTCTTGTAAGAGAGCATCTTTTGCACTTCTTGAGTCACTGCATCAACTGTGTTGTGAGCCTTAGTCACAAACAAGCTTTCTATGCCACTCCAAAACCGCCTCAGGAAGCTTTTATCTTCCTTTTCAACACAGAACAACTCAATATGAATCTTTGCATCCTTCAGAGCAGCGTCGTTTGCAAAGGCTGTTGCATGCTTTGTGAACTGATGGATCCACTCTTTGTCACTGCCTCCATAGATGAGAATGTACTTTTGCTCTCTAATCTGCAGCTCAGAAAATGACACCAAAACCTTGTAATTAAGCTCACTTCATTTTTTTATCAACAAATGTTAATATTATTAGTTTATTAGTTTTTAGTGAGCAGGAGTAATCGAATCCGTGACCTTATATCTCCTTTAAGCTCATGTCCTTGCCAGTGCTAACTTAATACCAAAACCTTGTAAAGGCTAACGAAATATTCAAAATTTGATTGCTCAAAACTTAACAACTAAGGTATTTTCAAATGAGTACTTAATTTATATAGGTTTATAATATGTGTATCCTTAATTGGTTTGTGAAATGTACTTACCCATGTGCTTATGTGGGGGTGAGAATCCCCTACTACAGAACCAATCCAGTGAATTTCTCTATCAATTCTCTCTTGATCCGCAACAGTAAAGGGGAAGGCCTTCATTCCATAAACATGAATGAGATGGAATGCGTTTGCATGCTGCACTTTTCCTTGAGGATTCAACACCACAACCATAGGCTTCTTTTTGAAGTGCCATTCCTCCTTGATGTACTTGTACCCTGCTATGGGTCCAGAATGCTGCACCACATACCAAGGCATCTTGCTTTTCAAAAACTCAAATCTCTTGTGCAGCTTTTCGGTCCATTCCTCCACAATGGGAATCCACACAATCTTATACTGATCATCAGTTTTAATATAATCATAAACTGGAAGGAGTACTGAAATCTCTTCCTCCGTGATGTCTAGAGTGGAAATCAGCAAGTAAACATGCTTCTTCTTGAGCTCAGTGATTTCGACCTGCCCAAGCAACAAATGAATCAAAATCAATAACAGTAATATACAACATGTATTTTCTATTTAACGCCGGTGGAGTATAAAGAAAAAAAAAATCCAAGTTACAGCATAGTGCCGTGTGCTGTGAGCAGTGGCGGTGGCAAAATATTTGGAGAAACCAAAATATTTGACTGAATAAAAAATCAAAAAGATTTTTCATATATATACAAGCTATATCAGTGTTATTAATATATTAATATATCAATTGTTAATAAAATCCGACTATCATTGACCCGATCAATTTAGTGGGTTAATGGTCTAATCGATGAATCAGTAATTAGTTTAATTTGATTCAATATATATTAAAAATTTAAAATTATATATGCATCTATTATATAAATATATAACTAACATTATTTGAGTAAGAAAAGTTCATTCATAGTCCAAAATCTAAAATAACTATTAGTAATAATTCAATTTTTTTTAAAAAATCCAAAAAAAAATCTTGGTTGGGTTGAACCGGTCCCATCGGCCAGGTTTAGTTGAATTTAATCGGGTCAACTGCATAATCAATCCAATAATAAAATCAGACGGGTTATACTACCGTGTCCCGATGAACCGATTTTAATAGCTATGAGCTATATATTAAGAATGTACAAGAATCAAGTTCTTTTCATAGGAATCAAAATTTGTGAGAATACACCACACAAATATTTTTCTATAGTTTTTTTAATAAATTTAAAGAAATAATCATATTTTGCTAAAAATTATAACCTAAAATGTTTTTTTTATAAAAAAATTCACGGTAAATCATAAAATTCATAGGAAAAATCAGCATGAAAAATTTACAGTTCCAAATATTTTGTATCGTATATATAAGCTTTTCAGTGAGGATATAAAAGTCATAGAAGATGGGTTTGGGAAATGACAAAAAAAGTTTCATATTATGAAGCATAAATAATTAATAAAATGATAAAAAAATATTATTAAAAATATGTAAGTCTTGCAAATAGGTGTTTTCAAATTTGACAAGAGAACCACAACTATGTATGTACTGCACAACTCCTTACTGATAAAAGTAAAATCTGTGATGTTAAAACTTAAATGGTACAGGACCACAACTATGTAACTCTTAAAGTGAAGCCTAGTGTGCGGTCAATAGCACTGTGCCTAAGCATGAAAAATGCAGAGTGTAGCTTAGGGAGTGATCATTAATTCTTAAAGAAAAAAGTTTGCCCCCCATGTCATAACTAAGCTCCGCCATTGGCTGTGAGGCATGCATTTCATGAAAGTAAATTCGTGGATCTATATTTTTTCATTACTAATTTTAGAAGTCAAATTAAAACTGTAAGATGTTCAAATAATATAATTCTCCCTTATTTTATAATAATTTTGTTCAAAGAGTCACAAACCGTGGTCTTAGCGGCACCATCAAACAGTAGCTGTGGGGCATCCTTCGAATAAACTAGAAACTTAAACACCTCCATAATTTCAGTAGGCGTTTGAAAAAATTTCCTGAGCCTGTGATGATACTCTGCCTCCTCTGAAAAGAAAAAGACAAATAATCTACTTAAGCATGTTGTTTGCAACTTCATATGTCTTTTCAATTGAATTTTAATTTTAAATGCAACATCTCAACGGCTAAGTTTGCTTGCTTTAAGAATAAAGAAGAGATAAACGGTTAGCCAGTTAAATTACTGACCAATCTGTTGTCTGCACAGCATGATTTGCTTCCTCAGTTTGCTATGTATGATGTTGATCTTTTGACCATAGTGGGACAGGTCTTGCTTGTTCCCTCTGAAATCAAGCAATTCTATAAATATCTTATAATAAAACGTCAAATAGTAATAAACAGTCCACATAAAGGACCCAGATAACCAAAACTTAACAGAGGAAGTTGCTTACGATTCAGTAGTGAGGTAATCAATCTGAGTAACAATGGCCACAATGGTGATGATAGCCCAGTAGACATCAACAGGAATTTGTTCTATTGCGGGCAACAAAGCAGGCACATCCTTTGTGTCAAAAGTTGTAAGCTTTTCCAACTCAAAGATTAACTCAATGACTAGCAACGTTGTTTTCACCAGATTGTTGAGCTCAGTAATGGCTTGGCGATGCTTTTGCACTGCTGCAGGTCTTGTGAGCACTGGCACTCCCTTCAGAACAGCCACAGATTTGGCAATAGGATCTGTTGGTTGATGTTGAGCTAGCAACCAGAACTCGCCATATTCCATTGCAAAAGCCGCCAATGTCATCACTGCTTTTGCATCCCACTCATAGTTTGAGAGCTTCACAAGTATGGCCATTGTAGTTGTATGAGCTATTTCCTCTCCTGGAGGCTTGCATGACATCTGTCATCATTCAATGTCTTACTTTCATGAATTATACTAGGTACGATGAATTATTAGATAATTTTTCATGTATATATATGTTCATGATCGATCTCTATGTGATATAATTGAATTTTTCATTTTATGAGAATGTAATTAACAACATTCAACTATGTGTCATATAGGAAAAAAATTTAGGTAATGTAAGATTACTATCTAATATTGTGATAAGTTTTTCAGTTTCAAGCAAAAGTTAATAACACAATATTATATGTTTGTAAAGATTAATAGGATCATGTGATTTAAAAAAAATTTATACTTTTTCCATATTCCAATTCATAATTAACAAGTCACCAACATATAATTTTATTATTATGTCAGGATCCGTCTTCGATCATATAATTCAAAATACCTGATAATTTATATGTAGAGATTAATTGAGACTATAATGATATCCTATTATGTACTAATTTATCATTGGTCACATTTTTTGAAATTATATTGAAATTTTTATTATTTTGTATTTCAATATATAATCCTTGGTATGTTTGGATTAATGAAAGAATGACCTCGGAATAAATTTGCTTCAGGATATAGAGTGGAGAATTGAAGTTGGCTTGGGGAATCTTGTCTTCTACCTGCTCCAAGCTTGCTTTGGAACCCTGTAAAGATTAATCACAACTGCATGAAAATTTGAGAAAAACAAACCTGAAGGGAAATATGGAAATAGAAATAAAAATAAAAATGTATTCGTATACTAGTGTCTATACGGCTATATACCTGAACAAGATTGTCAACAATGAGAGTTGAACGCCTAAGGGTGTTCTCAACAAGAATGAAAAGAGAATCTACATCAAACTTTGTATGACTGTGGACGTGGGTTGAGTAAATTTGCTCCAATATCTGCTCATCGGACATGTTTAACGGGTTGTGCTCACCCTGTGATGAAGTTCTGTGAAAGAGAGACATTAGTGAATGCTTGGTAGCCATTAATTATGCTCAGTCTCAAGAATATATATAATAACAAAGTCCGAGAGATTGAAAGATTAAAAGAATGAGAGCGTCTTGATGATTAACCAGAGTCCTCTATTTATAACGTGGAGCCGTGATAATTTTTGTTGGCTAATCTTTTTGTCCATTAGATTAGGGAGAGATTAAGTAGTACTAAATCGTCATGACTATATGGGTCGGACATCCAGTTACAAATCTCTAATTTTATAAAGAGCATTGTTAGATATAGTACAAGGCAAAATTTGCACAAAACACACTATAAATTTTTTAAAACTTGAACCAATGGGAACTTTTAAAACAAATATTAATTAATTTTTTAAAAAATATATATAAAATATGATTTAACAAAAATTAAAAGTTCATGCGTTTTGTTACAAAAAGTGTTTAGCATTTTTCTTTCATAAAACGTCATTTAATGGGAGTATAATATGATTTATAAGGCAGATCTTACTAGCTAGCTAGAATGTTTTTAAAATCTCCAAACCTTTAATATATGACTTATAAAGTGTCATTCTCTTTATTCTTTTTGGTATAAAACATCAATAATCAAAATATTAAAATGAATGATTTTTCTCAAAGGCAGGTATTAATAGAATATTTTTATATAAGACTTACACAGTTTTGATGAATAATTTAAGGTTTACTAATTAATATGCACTATTCATTGTTTTCCGTAAAATTTGTTGCATTTGTGGCCTCTATTTTGTTAAATTAGTAAAATGATTGTTGCATGGAATGTAAATTTAAGTTAGTGTCACTAGACACTAATCAGTATGATTTCTATTATGATTAAAAAAAAAACTACTTCACCAAAATTGTAAAGTTTCCAATCAGAGTTTGTTCCGAGAATGGAATGGTTGTGCTGAACGTTTGTTTAAGAGGGATCGGTCATTTTCTGCCTACGGGTCTTCATACAATATTTAGCTCTGATTCCTCGTTTTCTTTTGCTTTTTTTCCTCGTGTTATTGGCAACATTTAGTTATTCCTCGTTGATCTTGATTCATGCATCTTGTGTTTTTGTGTTAGTTAAGCTTTTGTCCCATGTTTTAAAAAATATGTATAAATTAGTGCATTGTTCGTGTTGATGAAAAGAAAGAAAAGAAAAAAGAAATAGACAATGATGAAAAATTATGTAGAAAACTTGTCCTATGAGTTAACTACGTACACTGTCGCACCTTTTCTTTCATTCAATCATTTGGTTTTTAGTTTATATATGTTAGTTTAGCTGTCGTATATATATCCATCATTCAACACAACAACGTACGTCTTCCTAGTTATCTTTGCGAGCCATAAGTCGTTGGATTCACCCAATGCGAACTTTTGATGTTTGGTTATGTCTTGTTATTGTGTTTGGTTCATATTTGATTTTGAGCCTTCTGGATGATATTTGTTCATCACTGTTTTTCTTTGTGGGTGAGAGAATTGTTTTATCGTGTTGCAAAAGTGATTGAGAGAGGAAGTGAGTGTGTGAACTTAATTGTGCATTTACATGTGAACGTGTAAACTTAATCAAAACACGATGCACAAAATATATATAGGTTCTCGTGGGTATAGATTTTGCTCCTCTTTTATTTATTTTTCTCATTTCTACTATTTTTTTTATATAACTAGTATTTTAGTTTAGCATGGATGGACCAGTGCAGTGCAAGTTTTAATTTTTAAATTAAAGTTGTGGTGTACTCAAGCATTGCAACACAATCTATATATATATATAGAAGCTTAATCGAATGCTAAGATTCAATACAGCTCATATTATTACATAGAGAACATAGACATTAATTAAATAACTTTTTTTTCCTTGATACAGAGAGTGATCTTTATTTTACTATAGAGCTAGTACGTAGTCCTGAAAGACACGCATATTAGGTAACTGACGTAAGCTTCTTATTCTCACACTCTCTGTCGTTCACGATAACATAAATAACAAGTCAGAACCCACAATCAATTCTACTGAATGGCATTGGCAGTATTCTCAATGTCGCAGCAATTTATAGCTGATGCAAATCTCCATTTCCCTAGTACAATCTGGGCATTTGATCATGATGGTCTCAGGTAACTTCCCTGGTACATTAGGAGAGCAATTATGAGTGGTGTGCACAATCTTCTGATGGTATTCTTTGAATGATACCTCAAAGTCCTGTTTGATCAGAACCTCTTTCCATTGGTCAAACTCTGCCACTGTCTTCAACATTGTTGTTCCATGACCACTCAACACCACTGATGGCCCTTTACTGAGGAGACACCATCCAGTTTCATTCTTGTAAGAAAGCATCTTTTGCAGTTCTTGAGTCACTGCATCAACTGGTTCGTGAACCTTAGACAAAAATAAACTCTCAATGCCACTCCAAAAGAGGCTCACAAGGCTTTTGTATTCCTTTTCCACACAAAACAACTCTATGGAAATCTTTGCCTCCTTTATAACAGCATCATTTGCAAGGGCAGTAGCGTACTTGGTGAACTGTTCGATCCACTCGTTGTCTTTGCCCCCATAAAAGAAAATGTACTTTTGCTCTTTGATCTGCTCATACAAAGTATCACAACACCTTATTATTATATATGTTTATCCAATGCTATCTAGTTTTCTAATTCAATGGAGAACCTTACAGACAAAAAGCATAACTATTAACCAATATAATTGAAATAGTACACATATAATAGAGAAAAAGCACTATACAGTGTAAAAAAATTTTACACCATGATTTAACTATAATCTATTAAATATGTTAAATTTATTGACTTTTTATGATAATTATTTAAAATGTTATGATTGAACTGTACATGACCATTAAATTCTATAAAAAATAATTGTGAAATATATGTACTTACCCAGGTGCTTACGATGGGGTAAATCTTGCCTACTATGGAGCCAAACCAATTGATCTCCAAGTTTTTATCATCTAATTCATCAGGAAGTGTAAAGGGGAAAGCCCTGATTCCACGAGCCTGGATCAAATGGAATGCGTTTGAGTGTTGCACCTTCCCTTGAGGGCTCAACACCACAACCATAGGCGTCTCTTTGAAGTGCCATTCCTCCTTAATGTACTTGTACCCTGCTATGATTCCAGAATGCTGCACCACATACCAAGGCATCTTGCTTTTCAAAACCTCAAATTTCTTGCGGAGTTGCACGGTCCATTCTTCTACAATGGGAATCCACACAATCTTATACTGATCGTTAGTTTTAATATAATCATAAACTGGTCGGAGTACTGAAATCTCTTCCTCCGTGATGTCCAGGGAAGAAATAAACAAGTACACGTTCTTCTTTTTTAGCACCGTGATATCGACCTACCAGACAACAAATGAATCAAGATTAAAAATTACAGATGCGTGAAATTATTGGTACTTCAAAGCATATCATTTCACATACATATATAGGAATAGGATAATTTATTTCAAATTCTTATCACAACACTTTCTTCTTCTTCTGTTTTTTCCATTACAATACTTGTTTTTATCTCACTCTTCTCTTGTCTTTTGCAATTGTAGAAATTATTGTGAAAATGTGTATTGAGAATAATATTATTCTTCCTTCAATCTTAACTGGATTCTTTAAGATCACTATCTTAATTATAATTCTAGAATATTCATTAATTCAAATGAATTGCTCTTTTTCAAATGCTAGTCGACATCCAATAACTACATTTTAACATCGGCGTTTTGGGTTGATTTTAGCGCGAGGCAAATATCAAACAAATAACTTCAGCCAAACTTGTCTGATTAAGCTTATTTAAAAAAATTACTTTTTTAAATAAAATAAATATTTTTTTGGTATTTTTTATGTGTTTTTCTAAAAAATATATTTAATAAGCAGTTTTTTTAAGAAGCATATTTGTTTCTTAAAAAAGTGTTACACTTTTTATAATTGCCTTTTTTTAAATTAAAAAATAATAATTTTCACACTTTTTAATTAAAAATGTATATTGTGCATACACTTATGAATTTAATAATTTTTAAATAAAAATAATAACTTAAACACATATTTTAATAAGTAGGACGGATAACAAGAAGAAGGAAATATAGTTTTCATAAAAAAAGGAAAGATTTGTCTATTAATTAACCTTCTTCCTTCCATTAAAAAAAGTGAGTATGAAACTGGGAAGAAGGAAAGAGAAAATTGATTTTAAGCATGACTAAAATATCTTTATTTTGTGTATTTTTTAATTAAATATGTTTATATTATTTTATATACACTCTTAGTTTTATTTTTTATTTTTTATTTTATAATCAAACACAGCTAAAGTTTTGTTGCCTTTTGTTTGACACTACCAAAATTAATTTCTCTTGACAAAAAACCACGTCTCATCGTTTTATACAAGACTAGGATCGTCAATTCTTTGTTCCACGCTTTATTTTAACCTGTGCGAAGGTGTGGCATAAATTATCTTTATTTTGTCCCATTTTATGCATTTTTTAATCATTAGGACTTTTAACTCTCGACTTATGGATTATTCATATTTAAAGTTTTTACCTTTCTCAAAAATATATTTTAGAGATCAAACCCAGGTTCTGGACATAAATTATATTTATTTTGTCCGAATTTATACATTTTAGTTCGAGGTCTTGGAGGTTCACCACCACCCCCTCCCCTTTTTTAGCGTCCTATTTTTATATTTTTTTTATATATAAAGTTAGCTTTCTATTACTGAAGCCTAGAAATTCGAACAAGGGTAATATATTGAGTATTGACTAAAGCAAAAATTTCACAATCATTTTCTTTTGGATGAGGAGAAATTGATTTCCAATGATTTCAAGTGAATGTTTAGACGGAGGAGTTCAAAAGTAATTTTATTTTCAAAAAATAATAATTTCTCTTTATTTTATTTCCTAAACTTTAAAAATATGCATTAAAATGCTCAAAAACATGTTCTTAATTTTTATCCAAATATATATAACCTAACAAGAAATCACAAACCTCAGTCTTAGTAGCACCATCGAACAGTGGCTGAGGAGCATCCTTATTGAAAATCAGAACCTTCAACAGCTCCGTTATTTCGGTGGGGGTTTGGAAAAGTTTCCTCAGCTTGCGATAATATTCTGCCTCCTCTGAAAGAATATAGACAAATTTTCTTATTAGCATCTCATTTACTGCTCCGTGCCTTTTATTCCATGCACCATAGCTTTGAATCAAAAGCACGTTTGCTTTAAGGAATAACTAAAGGCAAAGGCAATAATTTTAATTGTTAACCTATCTGTTGTCTGATGACTTTTATCTGCGTCTCGAGTTTGCTGAGTATGATCTTGATCTTTTGACCATAGTGAGACAGTTCTAGCTTGTGCTCTCTTAAATAATCCACAAATCATACATTTTAAAAATTACAATTAATTAATAAAACAATAAGGAAGTTGTTTCATGTATAAAAATAAAACAAGTTTAAATTAATAAGTTTGCAACGTACGAATCAGTGGTGAGACAATCAATCTGAGTAACCACGGCGGCGATAGTGATGATGGCCCAGTATACATCAACAGGGATTTTCTCAATTGCAGGCCCCAAAGCAGGTACATCTTTCGTGTCATAAGGGGTAAGCTTCTCCAGCTCAAAGATAACCTCAACAACTTGCAACGTTGCTTTCACCAAATTGTTAACCTCAAGGATGGCTTGTCGATGCTTTTGAATTGCTGCGGGCTTTGTGAGCACTGGCACTCGCTTCAAAATAGCCACAGATTTTGCAAGAGGATCTGTTGATTGGTCCTTCGCTAGCAGCCAGAAATCGCTATATTCGAGTGCAAAAGCCGCTAGTGTCAGCACAGCCTTAGCATCCCAGTCATAGTTTGAGAGCTTGTTAAGTATGGCCAGTGTAGTTTGGTGACCAATTTCCTCACTTGGAGGCTTGCATGACATCTGTCACCACAACAACTCACTATATTACATGCATGAGCTATTAGTTATGATGTTATTATAAATTTTATATTCACTATCACAGTTTTTGTATTATACATATAAGTGTATAAGTGTATATTCTTTTCTTTTTTTAAATCTCTTTGAATATTTAGATCTGTGAATGACCTCATGAGAAATTTGCTTCAAGGTACAAAGTGGTGAATTGAATTGCGGGATCTTGTCATCAATGTGCTCCAAGCTTGCATGGGATCCCTGTAAAAATTAAATTAATTATGCAAATTAAGTGCATGAATATTTGAAGGGTGCGTAAATATGAAGAAAAACGTGGAGGGAAATTAATCAGAAGAAAGTGAAAAGGGTTACCTGCAGAACATTGTCAACAATGTAGGTTGTACGTATAAGAGTGTTCTCAACAAGGGTGAAAAGAGAATCCACATCAAACTTGGTGTCACTATGGACGTGGGTTGAGTAAATTTGTTCCAAAATCTGTTCATCAGACATGGTTAATGGATTATGCTCATTCTCACCATTTTGGAGGAGAGACTTCAGTGATGACTTGGTGGATATGAGTATGCTCATTCTCGAAGGTTTGGAAGGGAAAAGGAAAGGATTATTGATGCCTAGTCGGTGGTTACTGCTGTGGCAAGATCTCCCAAGTTCTATGCTATTTATAGCGTGAAAAAGTGGTTGATTATTTTTTTTTTATTTTGAGGTGAGGCAGCACATTACTTGATAGATATTATTACACTCTTTTTCTTCCCATGTGTGAGATTTTTTTTTTTTGTGTGGTTTTCACTTTCCATTATTTCTTTTCTTGTTCTTTTCAGTTCATATTGCTCAAAGACTTTGTAGTTTTCAGTTCTCACTGCAGACAAATATGCGTGGGCTTAATTATTTATAAAAAAATATTCATCCACGTTTACAGCTCGTGCTGTTTTGTTTTTTAAAGAAACAAACAATGTTCTTTATTTTTTGAGCAGTGCTATATATCTTTTTTACTAAGACAAATATTAATTGATTTAAAAGCTTAGAATAATATCAAATGTAATTTAACTGATCGAAAACATATAGCTCGTATGAGAGTGACGAAAATCATTTTCGTACCAAACTCCATTTCTCTTCTTTTCTTTATGAGAACAACTCCAGAATACCACAGTCAGTTTTACGAGCGATTTGATTGTTCGGAGTATAAAGAATGACAACATATATTTTGACACTTTAATATCTTAAATATTTTACTAATAATTTTCATTTTTTATTGTTTTTTTATATCATATTATTTATTATACATCTATTTTCTCTCTCACACAAAGTATTTACTAGCATTGTCAAAATATGTTTTTTTTTTAGTGTAAAAGTCTTAACTTTATGATTTTCTGTTAAAACTATTATAGTTAGAGATTAAGAGAATTCTGGCAAATAGGTTATTTGGCCAATTTTGGCCCAATTTAGACTTAATCTAATTAAATTTAATTGGTTCAATTGATTTTTAGAAAAAGAAATTTGAAAATCAATCTAACCCAACTCATTCATGAATAATTTAGTTCGATTCGGACCAACGAATTATCCATTTTAATTTTATCTTTTTTTTTCTTATAATTACTATTTGATACCATGATTCATCCAAATATTTAATATAATAAACACAATATGGCAAATAGTCATTTTCATCTCTGAATGTGTAGAGACCTGACAAATTCGTCCCCGAAAGATGAAAGTTCAAATTTTAGTGTTCCTTTTGCTAGTAGGTTTTGAAAATCTTTATGTGTTAGAATCAGTCTTGTTTGAGAGAGAAGTTGACACTTAATAACGTCATATATGCACTTAATTGATTGTTGTCCTTTGAGATGGTAAAATCATTTTTTAAAATAAACTTTTTAATTATAGGTTAGAACAAAATAAACTTGTCGATATTAAATTACAATTTAGAATAAAATCAAGTGTGTTGGTCCAATGGAAGAATTAAATTATATTTTACATGTTATAACAAAAAAAGATGAAGATTAAATTATATTTTATCATTAATTAAATGAAACCAAATTTAGAGTATGACAAATTAGTATAATGGAAATTAATGATATTTTGATCCAATAAAAATTTATTAAAATTTTGGTCAAATCTATTTAGCAGTTATTGTGACATTTTCCTCCGTATGTGTCAAGTTGTTTTATTAACGGTAAAAAATGAATAAATTTTTACACTCTTTTTCATTTTCAGGACTAAAATTTGAATTTTCATCGTTCAGATACAAATTTGTCAATAATATTCTACTCATTGTAAAATGAAAATGATTATTTATCATAAGAAATATTATCAAATATTGAAAATAGTAATATTTTCATCATTTAATACCATCATTTAGTATTCTAATACAAATTGATACATTTAATACGTATGCAACATCACCACGTGGTAGCGTCCGTAAGCTTTTATTATAATTAAAAAATGGAGTCCATGCATGGATAATTTAGCCTGTCTAATTAATGGGCTATATGGAAAAATCCTAATTATTTGTAAGTTTTAGCAAAAAATAAATTTTGAATTTAAGATATTAAGTATTGAATATAAATATATATTACTTATTATCAACACTCAATTTCATATTAATTATACTAAATTGTATTATTATATTAAAAATATAGTTACTTTTTTAGAAAATATCATTCGTATGAGAGTGACAAAAATCATTTTCGTACCAAACTCTATTTCTCTTCTTTTCTTTATGAGAACAACTCCAAAAATCCACAGCCATTTTCATGAGCGATTTGATTGTTTGGAGTATAAAGAATGACAACTTATATTTTGATACTCTAATATTTTAAATATTTTACTAATATTTTTCATTTTTCTATATTATTTTTCTGTCATATCATATTATTTATTATATATTTTTCTCTCTTTCACACAAAATATTTACTAGCATTTTCAAGATATATTTTTTAGTATACAAGTTTTAACTTTATTATTTTTTGTTCGAAACTAGTATAGAGTTATCATTTGATTGGTAGAAGACAAATTACAAGAAAAGAAAATAAAAAAAATAAAATTAACAAAATATTTTTTTATTTGTTTAAAAAAATAATTTATAAATACAAAAATTTAAATTTTTATTTCTTATCATTTTCTTTTTAATTCAAATTTCAAACTTTTTTTTTCTTCCCTATTTTCCTTCTATACAATCAAACATACATATCAATAGAGACGAGACGGATGGAGAGAATTCCGGGAAACTCCAAAAGTCCGCATTACAGAAATTTCATAAGTCCTGAGAGAAATATCGCTCGTATAATTATACTAAATTTCATATTAATTATACTAAATTATATTATTATATTAAAAATACAGTTACTTTTTTGAAAAATATCGCTCGTATAAGAGTGACGAAAATCATTTTCGTACCAAACTCCATTTCTCTTCTTTTCTTTATGAGAACAACTCCAAAAGCCCAAATTTAGTATCCTTTGTGTTAAAATAAGTCCTGAGAGAAGTTAACACTTAACTTTCTATATGTACTTTATTAGTTGTTATCTTTTAAACTGGTAAAATCATTTTTTAAAAGAATTTTTTTAGTTATAAATTAGAACAAAATCAAGCATATTAATATTAAATTATAGGTTAAAATAAAATCAAGTATGTCAATCTAATGAAAGAATTAAATTATATTTTACAGATTATAATAAAAAAAATATGAAAATTAAATTATATTTTATCCTTAATTAAATGAAATCAAATTTAAAGTCTGACAAGTCAGTGTAATAAAAACTTATTAACATTTTTATTCAATACAAATTTATTAAAATTTTAATCAAATCTATTTAATGTTGATAACCATTATTAATTTATTATGACATTATGGTGTTCTATTCATTGTAAAATGAAAATGATTAACTATTGACAAAAGCCTATTCATTTAATTCTTGCTATTTTCGCACTCCTGTCCAATTTTTTTGAGAAAGAATGTCAAGACATTCATATGTCTGAAAATAGTAATATTTCATCATTTAATACAATTCTAATACAAATTGATACATTTAATACGTATGCAACATCACCACGTGGTAGCGTCCGTAAGCTTTTATTATAATTAAAAAATGGAGTCCATGCATGGATAATGTAGCCTGTCTAATTAATGGGCTATATGGAAAAATCCTAATTATTAGTAAGTTTTAGCAAAAAATAAATTTTGAATTTAAGATATTATGTAATAAATATAAATATATATTATTATCAACACTCAATTTCATATTAATTATACAAAATTGTATTATTATATTAAAAATATAGTTACTTTTTTAAAAAATATTGCTTGTATGAGAGTGACGTTTTCGTACCAAACTCCATTTCTCTTTTTTTCTTTATGAGAACAACTCCAAAAATTCACAGCCAGTTTCATGAGGGATTTGATTATTTTGAATATAAAGAATGACAACTTATATTTTGATACTCTAGTGATCATCTAACTCAAAAGTTCCCAATTTATGCAAAAGCAATCGTTTTTGTTTTTGTGAAAATGTAAAATAAAAAACATATAAATTCTCTATAGTGCAATAAAAGAATATTGTTGGTAGATAAGTTTATTACTACTATTACCTTAGTTGCTTAGGTCATAAATTAAATTTGCTGATTACGTCAAAGAGTTACAGTACCAATTCTGTGTGGACTGTGGTGCAGTGAGCTGGAGTCTCCTTCCGACGTTCCCACTGACTAATTGATGGATTAAATAATAAATAATTAAATGATAAAAACACATGTTTCACGCTGCCTAGACTATAGCTAGAACTAGAATTTAAAATTTAGCTACTGATCCAGAACCTTCAATTGTCCTCAAAACGTACAATATCGGTTAAGATGTTGCTGGAAAGGAGACAATGAAATTAAAGAAGACAGTGGAATATAAAAGTAGTAGTTATCATTTATGACCTTAAGTTTTTATTTTTAAAAAGTTAAATTTCATATTTATCAGGTACCGACTTATTGTCATAACTTTAATTATGATGAGACAATAATTTATTTTTAAAAAAATCTCCACCAAAATTTAATTTTAAGGAAAAATATTAAAAATATATTTTTGAAAAGATTTTAAATCATTTTAGGTTCAAGAGTTAATTACACATAAGAAATATATCAATATCCTATGTTTGTAGAATGATTATCTATATTTATATAAAAAAATTAAACAATTTATAACATTTATTTTACTCTCTGAATAAAATAATTTTTATTTGTTTTCTTGTTACAAACTAATTTTTAAGGTCTTAGTTTATAATTACATAACGCATCATTCTTATATAGAGAGGCGCACTCACACACTAAAAATTATATATATAATTAATATTATTTGATTAAAAAAATTTATCCATAATTTCATATTCAAAAATCTAAAATAACAATTAAAATATTAAAATTAATAATATAAATAAAGTATATTAATAATAAAAGAGAATATAAATTAATAATTATCTAAATTAAAATACAAACCCATTTTTAATAAATAAAATGATAATAAATATTATTGAAAGGAAGAAGAAAAAGAAGAAAGAAACATACAAAAGAAGTCGGGGGACTGAACCTACAGGAAGGAATGGTACTCCTATTCCTAACAAAGTCTGCCCAGATAAATCCAGATATAGAGTCCCACTAAAAAAATGCGCATGCATCACTGAATCTGAACACCTAAATTGGATGGCTTATCCACACAAGAATTACTTTTTCCGTATATGTGGAAACAATAAAATGTATGACAATCAAGTTTGTACTAGAACTTGATTTCAAATATTTGAGAAACCAAGTAATTAATTTAATCTTTATTTTATATTGTGATATATCTAACCAACTCAAACATAAATTATGATAGCATATGTATTGTCTATAATAAATTATCTTATGTATATCAAATATTGGGTTGTAAAAGATGTCTTAAGATTTGTTAATGCAAACATCATTTCGATTAAGTATCAAAATAATGTTTTATGCATGTTGACGTTATGGGGTTCGAAAATTAAAGATTTATAATATCAAGATAAGGTGAAGATTAAAGATAAAAATTATCAATAATAAAAATTAAAGATTAATAGCCAATATTTAGATAGTTAGGAATTTTTGTTTATAAATACTAGTTTCCATTTCCATCATGTAATAAAAGTTAGAGATTTATAAACACTCACACATTATTTTATCCACAATCGCTACACTCACGGATGATGCATCATTACAATATTTTCAATCATTTCAATTCCAGTATTTTATATGACATTCATAGAGTAATTTTATTACTTTTTATTTATTGTAATTTTGTCTAAACTTTCATCTTTTCCAATTTCGATTTGTTTTCAAAACTCATTATTCTTTTAATTTTCTACACTTTTATATTGTCCACTTTACTTTCTTTTACACTCTTTTATTTTCAATTTGTTCTTATTATTAATCTGTATTTTATTTTTTACCACATTCTTTTAATTTATTCTCATGATAAATATTTAATACATTGACATAATAAATGACCTTGGATAAAACACCTCTAAAAGAAATATTTATTTCCTTCCTCAAATATGTATGAAATTATATTTGTTGGTGAAAAAAAAACAAAATTTCACCGTCAACAATATTTTAACTCTTGTATTTTATCTTATTTCATTTTACCCTAATAAAAAGTTGACCCTTAAATGAGATGGACAAAGAATACGTCAAAACGGGGACAAAAACATTTGGTTGGCAAAGGGAAAAACTCCATGAAGGGGTAATAATGTGTAAATGCAGGGTAGGGGTTTGTGTGCATCAACTATATATGATATATTCAGTATGAAAGCCCTTCGTCGATCATTTTAATTAAGTTTGCACAAACTCGTTTTTGGTATCTTGTTCACATAAGTCATGAAATTAGAGAGAGAGAGAGAGAGAGAGAGAGAGAGAGAGAGAGAGATTGAAAATAATCAATAACATGTGTAAAAGCTATAAGAAAAATTAGATAATGAAGTAACTTTTAAGGTCTTGGTCCACAGATGATTATCCTTGGCCACCCGGCCATTGGTGCACATGACGTACTCAACTTGGTGACCAGAGATAATATTGAGAAGGAGCTTCATCTCACAACAATTTAACGACCCTGATTCATGATCTTATACTCGCTTAATCAAATAGCCATTAATATATATATATATATATATATATATATATATATATATGTATGTATGTATGTATTTTTGGCATTTAGTGTGTATCTAGCTTTCTGGTTCTTGAATGGTCAGAAATGCATCCACAGCGATAAGGAAAACCAAAAAAAAAAAACAAAAGTAGTATATGATTACAGATTGATTGTAACACGTATTTTTCATTGTTACTATTGCTTTAATCAGAAAATAAAAATTAAATAATAAAAAAATTATTAATTATGCTTTTTAATTTTCATACTACAATTCTAAATAATACTTATAAATAAATGGAGGTGAGACTTAGTTAGTTTTTTCCTTTTATAATTACAGAGATAAGGTTGTCCCTTGCTTTCATATGAGAGGACGGACATCAGCTTGAATTCGGTGAACCACATGATTTGTGGTTGTGGGATTTTTTTATCAAATTCAAATCGGATTAATTTTATATCAAAACTATTAAATTAAAATAGCTAGCATACAATTTGATTTAATTTTTAAAATAGGACAAATTAGTATTTACACTTACGACTTTTAAAATGAAGTTGTAAAATAGTTATCATTTTAAATGTGAAAAAGAGAGAAAAAATAAAGCAAATAAAAACATTAATAAAATCAACTATTTAACCCTTTTTTATTTTATTTTCATAATCAAATATAAAACCCGTAATTATCATTTATGACTTCAAGTTTATATTTTTTAAAAATTAAAATTTGTATTTATCATGTACCGCCTTATTCTCATAACAAGGACTATGATGAGACAACGTTTTTTTTTAAGTCTCCACCAAGATGTATTTCTAAGGAAAAATATTAGAAAAATATTTTGAAGAGATTTTAAATCATATTTTAGGTTTGATATATAGTTAATTACAGGTAAGAAATGTATCAATATCCTATGATGTTTGAAGAATGATTACCTATATTTATATGAAAAAATTTAAACAACTTATAAAATATTTATTTTACCCCCTAAATAAAATAATTTTTTTAATTATTTTCTTGTTACAAACTAATTTTTAAGGTCTTGGTCCATAATTACATAAAGTTTAACTTGATTTATTTTCTTGTAATAGACTAATTTTTAAGGTCTTGAATGTCCTGTTTGAAGGTTTGACCAATTATGAAAGGAATTATACAAAAATACATTTTACATAACTATAATGTTGAGTTTTATTGTAGAGCTAATTCATGATATCACCCTAATTTAAACGAACATCACACATCATCTATGACTATCACTCAAAAGATAGAACACTACGACCATATTATCCTTCATCGAGCCACATTTAGCTTGAATAAGTTTGCTTGTGTGTGAAGGTAAAAGAGTGAGAAAGAAATACAAAGGCAAGAAGTAATAACACTAAATACCCTCTAGGAAAAGTAGAATAATAAAATACATGTTATTTAACACCAATGACATGTATATCCTATTTCCATAACACATACAGAAGTTATAACGATGTAAAAAATGTCACACGCCGGAACTATCAAAATAAATAATAGAACGCAAAATGCTAAAATGAACAAAAAGGCAGCTTGTATGAAGTTATCGATCTTCATTGCTGTTAATTGATACTTTTCTAGCTTTGCCCAAACTGAGAAGACAGGAAACCAGTGCTAGATAAGATAACTAATTGAGTTGTCACTGCAGACAAATATGCGTGGGCTTAATTATTTATAAAAAAAAAATATTCATCCACGTTTACAGCTAGTGCTGTTTTGTTTTTTAAAGAAACAAACAATGTTCTTTATTTTTTGAGCAGTGCTATATATCTTTTTGAAGACAAATATTAATTGATTTAAAAGCTTAGAATAATATCAAATGTAATTTAACTGATCGAAAACATATCGCTCGTATGAGAGTGAAGAAAACCATTTTCGTACCAAACTCCATTTCTCTTCTTTCCTTTATGAGAACAACTCCAGAATACCACAGCCAGTTTCACGAGCGATTTGATTGTTCGGAGTATAAAGAATGGCAACATATATCTTGACATTTTAATATCTTAAATATTTTACTAATAATTTTCATTTTTTTATTTGTTTTCATATCATAATTTATTATACATATCTTTTCTCTCTCTCACAAAGTATTTACTAGCATTGTCAAAATATGATTTTCTTTTTTTTATGTAAAAGTCTTAACTTTATGGTTTTCTCATTTCTGTTGAAACTAGTATACTGAGAGACAAATAGAGAGAATTCCGGCAAATAGGTTATTTGGTCAATTTTGGTCAAATTTAGGATTTAATCTAATTAAATTTGATCGGTTCGATTTGATTTTCAGAAAAAAGAAATTTGAAATTCAATCTAATCCAACTTATTTATGACAGTTCGATTCGAACCAACTGGTTATCCATTTTAATTTTATCTCTTTTTTTCTTATAATTACTATTTAATACCATGATTCATCCAAATATTCAGTATAATAAACACAATAGGGCAAATAGTCAATTTTGTCCCCGAATGTGTAGAGACCTGACAAATTCGTTCTCGAAAGATGAAAATTTAAATTTTAGTGTCCTTTTGTTAGTAGGTTTTGAAAATTCTTATGTGTTAGAATCAGTCATGTTTGAGAGAGAAGTTGATACTTAACAACATCAGATATGCACTTAATTGGTTGTTGTCCTTTGATATGGTAAAACCATTTTTTAAAAGAAACTTTTTAATTATAGGTTAGAACAAACTCAAGCATATTGATATTAAATTACAGATTAGAACAAAATCAAGTATGTTGGTCCAATGAAAAAATTAAATTATATTTTACAGGTTATAACAAAAAAAAAAGGAAAGGTGAAGATTAAATTATATTTTATCATTAATTAAATGAAATCAAATTTAGAGTCTAACAAATAAGTAAAATGGAAATTTATTGACATTTTGATCCAATAAAAATTTATTAACATTTTGGTCAAATCTATTTAGTAGTCTCACAACCATTATTATGACATTTTCCTTTCTCTGTATCAAATTGTTGTTTTATTAACTATAACAGATGAATAAATTTTTGTACTTTTTTTACTTTCAGAGACTAAAATTTAAATTTTTATCTTTTAGGGATAAATTTATCAATAATATTCTACTCATTGTAAAATAAAAATGATTATTTATTGTAATAAATATTACCAAATATCTGAAAATAGTAATATTTTCATCATTTAATACCATCGTCCATCATTTAGTGTTCGAATACAAATGGATACATTTAATACGTATGCACGTACGTGGTAGCGTCCGTAAGCTTTTATTATAATTAAAAACTGGAGTCCATGCATGGATAATTTAGCCTGTCTAATTAATGGGCTATCTGGAAAAATCCTAATTATCAGTAAGTTTTAGCAAAAAATAAATTTTGAATTTAAGATATTATGTAATAAATATAAATATATATTATTATCAACATAGAGAAATAAAAGAATATTGTTGGTAGATAAGTTTATTACTACTATTACCTTAGTTGCTTAGGTCATAAATTAAATTTGCTGATTACGTCACAGAGTCACAGTACCAATTCTGTGTGGGCTGTGGTGCAGTGAGCTGGAGTCTCGTTCCTGCGTTCCCACTGACTAATTGATGGATTAAATAATAAATAATTAAATGATAAATACACATGTTTTTGAAGTTACACATGATCGTGCTTTTCATTCAAATCATCCGCAACGTGACGAATTTTTAATTTGCCTACATGAACCGCTACCTTCTATGGTCCTCGAAACTTGACCCAAATCGGATAAGATGTTGCTGAAAAGAAGACAAAGACATATAAAAGTAGTAATTATCATTTATGATTTAAGTTTTTATTTTAAATATTTATATTTATATTTATCATCTACCGACTTGTTGTCATGACAATAATTATGATGGTCTTGACAATCATTTACTTTTAAAAAAATCTCCACCAAAATTTAATTTTAATGAAAAATATTAAAAATAGATTTTTGAAAAGATTTTAAATCATATTTTAGGTTTGAGAGTTAATTAAATATATCAATATCCTATGTTTGAAGAATGGTTACATATATTTATATAAAAAAATTAAACAACTTATAAAATATTTATTTAACCCTCTAAATAAAACAATTTTTTATTTGTTTTCTTGTTGCAAACTAATTTTTAAGATCTTGGTCCATAATTACATAAGTTTAACTTGATTTATCTCTTTAATAAACTAACTTTTAAGGTCATATATTTTACATAAGTTGAGTTTTATTATAGAGTTCATCTATGATATCATCCTAATTTAAACCACCATCACACATTATTTATGATTATCACTCAAAGAATAGAGATTTAGCTTAAATAAATTTGTTTGTATGAATGTAAAAAAGTGAGAAGAAAGAAATATAAGAGCAAATAATAACACGAAATAGTCTCTAAGAAAAGTAAAATAAAAAAAATACATACTATTTAACACCAATGACGTGTATATCCTATTTCCATAACACGTACACTTAAGTTATAACGATGTAAAATAATAAATAATTAAAGGATAAATGCACATGTTTCTCGCTGGCAGTACGCGACAAACAAGTCATTTCGGTTTATAATCTCGCTTAATCAAAGGAGCTTCATCTCACAACAATTTAATGGCCCTGCTTCATACCTTACACTCGCTTAATCAAATAGCCATTAATATATGTATTTTTGGCATTTAGTGTCTATCTAGCTTTCTGCTTCTTCAATGGTCAGAAATGCATCCACAGCGATAAGGAAAACCAAAAAAAAAAAAAAAAAAATAGTATATGAAATGTACTACTTTTCTCCACCATTAATATCTCACAACGTTTTTTTTTAAGTCTCCACCAATATTTATTTTTAAGGAAAAATATTAGAAAAATATTTTGAAGAGATTTTAAATCATATTTTAGGTTTGATAGTTAATTACAGGTAAGAAATGTATCAATATCCTATGATGTTTGATGAATGATTACCTATATTTATATGAAAAAATTTAAACAACTTATAAAATATTGATTTTACCCTCTAAATAAAACAATTTTTTAATTCTTTTCTTGTTACAAACTAATTTTTAAGATCTTGGTCCATAGTTACATAAGTTTAACTTGATTTATTTTCTTGTAATAGATTAATTTTTAAGGTCTTTTATGTCTTATTTGAAGGTTTGACCAATTATGAAAGGAGTTATACAAAAATACATTTTTACATAATCACAATGTTGAGTTTTATTGTAGAACTAATTCATGATGTCACCCTAATTCAAACGAACATAACACATCATTTATGAGTATCACTCAAAAGATAGAACACTACCGCCGTATTGTCCTTCATCGAGTCACATTTAGCTTGAATAAGTTTGCTTGTGTACAAGAGTGAGAAGAAAGAAATACAAAGGCAACAAGTAATAACACTAAATACTCTCTAGGAAAAGTAGAAGAATAAAATACATATTATTTAACACCATGACATGTATATCCTATTTCCATAACACATGCAGAAGTTATAACGTACGATGTAAAAAATGTCACACCTGAACTATCAAAATAAAGAATAGAACACAAAATGCTAAAATGAACGAAAGGCAGCTTGTATGAAGTTATCGATCTTCATTGCTGTTTGATACTTTTCCAGCTTTGCCCAAACTAAGAAGACAGGAAACCAGTGCTAGATAAGATAACTAATTGAGTTGTATGCTAATCACGTCCTGATTGTTTTATAGAGTGATAAAAAGCATGCAAAAGTTTGTTTAAAAAAATCTTCCTTGATTTAATTTTAGGCATTGCAACGCAATCTATAAAGAAGCTTAATTAATTGAATGCTAAGATTGAATATTACATTGAAGACATACTCATTGATTTTCAAGTCACGCAGGATTTGTTTTTTCATGGTAGAGAGAAATCTTTATTTTAGTAAAGAAGCTAGTAGCTTGAAAGTTGCACATAACTGGAAAGTTCCCCTATTCTCATAGCCTCGCTCATGATATCATAGTAGCAACATGCGGCGTTCAGTACTCTCATTGTGGCAGCATTTTAAAGCTAATGGAAATCTCCATTGTATTGGGACACTCGGGGCATGTCATGGTCTCTGGTAACTACATACCAAGGCATCTTGCTTTTCAAAATCTCATATTTCTTGAGCAGTTGCTCGGTCCATTCCTCCACAATGGGAATCCATACAATCTGATACTGATCTTTAATTAGTTTTAATTAGATCATAAACTGGTCTCAGTACTGAAATCTCTTCCTCCATGATGTCTAGGGAAGAAATAAACAGAAACCCATGCTTCTTTTTTAGCACAACGATATCAACCTACCAAGCAACAAGTGAATCAAGATTATGATCTACAAATCCGTAAATGATGGACACATGAAAGCATCATTTCACACATATAGGGATAGGATAATCAACTATGTGAAACAAATTAGTCTTTTACGGTTCTTACATGCTTGTTTTAGAACAATGATATTTTTAGAATTCTCAGTATACTTTTTATTTATTTATTTATATTATGAAGCATAAATGGGTTTGGGAAATGAAAAAAAAAAGTTTTCAAATTATGAAGCATAAATAATTAAATAAAATGTTAAAAAATAATATTAAAAATATGTAAGTCTTGCAAATAGGTGTTTTCAAATTTGACAACAGAACCACAACTATGTATGTACTACACAACTCCTTACTGATAAAAGTAAAATCTGTTATGTTAAAACTTAAATGGTACAGGACCACAACTATGTGTTGGGAGGAACACTCTTCTCTACCAACGAACAGGAAGTCACCACAGACTCAACCCTCAAATAAACAAACAGAAACAAAGTAATGCGAAGTCGAGAACAATCAAAACGTGAGAAAAAACAGGAGAGAAAATCACACACAAAAATAACTTTACGTGGGAGAAAACCTTCTTCAACGCGAAGAGGAAAAACCCACATGACCTAGTTCAGAAACAATTCACTATTATTAATGTAGGTTACAATCACTCTCAACAGCCTTTCGCTGGAGACACTCAACCTCACAAACAATGGAGGAAACACTCTCTACAAGGTTTGGTCACTCAACCTCTCGGAGACTCTGCCATTTGCAGCCAACGAAAATTCTTCCCTCTTTGGAATTTCTCTTAGTCACACACAAATGTCGTATTTATAGAGAGAAAAAAATTAGGTTTAGAGATTTCAGCATCCTAAACTGCAAGTGGGCCGGGGTCAGCCCCTTGGGAGATGGACCAAAGTCAACATTCCCTTTTCAACACCTAGGAGTTTGGACCAAACATTAAAACGGAAAATATTCAACACTATGTAAGTCTTAAAGTGAAGCCTAGTGTGCGATCAATAGCATTGTGCCTAAGCATGGAAAATGCAGAGTGTAGCTTAGGGAGTGATCATTAATTCTTAAGGAAAAAGTTTGCCCCCTTATGTCATAACTAAGCTCCGCCATTGACTGTGAGGCATGCATTTCATGAAAGTAAATTTGTGGATATATCTTTTTTCATTACTAATTTTAGAAGTCAAATTAAAATTGTAAGATGTTCAAAAAATAAAATTTTCCCTTATTTTTGGGAGGCAATTGATCCCAAAAACTTTAATAATTTTGTTCAAAGAGTCACAAATCGTGGTCTTAGCGGCACCATCAAACAGTAGCTGTGGGGCATCCTTCAAATAAACTAGAAACTTAAACACCTCCATAATTTCAGTAGGCGTTTGAAAAAATTTCCTAAGCCTGTGGTGATACTTTGCCTCCTCTGAAAAGAAAAAGACAAATAATCTACTTAAGCATGTTGTTTGCAACTTCATATGTCTTTTCAATTGAATTTTAATTTTAAATGCAATATCTCAACGGATAAGTTTGCTTGCTTTAAGAATAAAAAAGAGATAAACGGTTAGCCAGTTAAATTACTGACCAATTTGTTGTCTGCACAACATGATTTGCTTCCTCAGTTTGCTAAGTATGATGTTGATCTTTTGACCATAGTGGGACAGGTCTTGCTTGTTCCCTCTGAAATCAAGTAATTCTATAAATATCTTCTAATAAAACATCAAATAGTAATATATTATTTTTCTTTTTTCTTCTCTTAAAAGTATTTCTGGATAAACATACTCAAACAACCCACGTAAAGGACCCAGATAACCAAAACTTAACAATGGAGGTTGCTTATGATTCAGTAGCGAGGTAATCAATCTGAGTAACAATAGCCACAATGGTGATGATAGCCCAGTAGACTCAATAGGAATTTGTTCTATTGCGGGCAACAAAGTAGGCACATCCTTTGTGTCAAAAGTTGTAAGCTTTTCCAACTCTAAGATTAAGTCAATGACTAGCAACGTTGTTTTGACCAGACTGTTGAGCCAGTGATGGCTTGGCGATGCTTTTGCACTGCTGCAGGTCTTGTTGGGGATGCTTTTGTGCATTGCACGACTTCCGCCCAAAATTCCTTCGTCATCTTCTTGCTCTTGAGTATTGACCGAACCATGTCAAGAACAATCCAGCTCTTCCTCTTGGCCACAACGCTTTGTTGGGGAGAGTATGGTGCAGTTAGAAATCGCCTTATGCCTTGCTCCTAACAATACTCCATGAAAGTCATTGAAGCATACTTTCCACCTCTATCAGATCGTACGGATTTGATGTGTCTACCGGTTGCCTTTTCCACCACCACTTTGAACTTTTTGAACACCTCGAATGCCTCAGATTTTTCTTTTAGAAAATAAACCTAAGTTTTTCATGAGAAATCATCAATTTGGGCGTGATTGGTCCACATATGTCGATATGAATCAATTAGAGAGGTTGCTAAGCCCGATATTCTACCTTCTTTTGAAACAAAGTTCTCGCATGCTTGCTGAGCACACATTCTTCACAAAATTTTCCCTCATAGTCCATGTCCGGTAGCCTGTGCACCATGTTTTTTTTCACCAACTCATTTAGACCACCATGATATAGGTGACCAAAACGGAGATGCCATAGCGATGCCTTGTCTTCTACGTCGACTCACAAACATTTTTCTAGAACGCTTCTCAAATTCAGCTTGTACATGCAATTTCTCCCCATTTCAACTTGAGCGACCAAATGCCATGCTTATCTTTCAACTGTAATACTCGATCTTTCATAAGTACCGAATAACCTTTCTCCATGAGTTGCCCCAAACTCAAGAACATTTCTAATTCCTTTAGAGGTTTATCTAAAAGATTTGCGATATAACTAGGAAGACGTTTCAAATACCACACATGAGTTACTAGGCATGCCAGTTTTATAACCCATTTGATATCTACGTATCCAAGAATCAATAAATTCTACTCCGCATTGTTGAAAAAATTTTGGAAAATGTTGCTCTTGAGGTCTGGTACATAATACACATCTTGGATTGATCCAACTAAGCCATCCTTTTGTAAATAACAAACAGTACCTTGGCCTTTGACCTCAACCTTCGACGCATCTCCAAACGACACATGTCCAGTTTCAACCTTTCACATCTCTTTGAATAGGTGCTTGTGCCCACACATATGGTTGCTTGCACCCGTGTCAAGGTACCACACCGTGTCGTTGTTGGTGTTGACTTTGTTGTGTGCATCAAAAGAAAACCTTATTTTGCCTCCTCATCTTCCATGATTAGGTTGGTTGTTTTTTCCACCTTTTTCTCGACTCGACATTCTTTCACAAAATGCCTCATCTTGCCATAATTGTAACACTTATTTGAGTTGTAATCCTTCGCATAATGACCATATTTGCCACACTTGTAGCACTCAATATTGGAATAATTCAACCTACTGCCTCTCCCACGACTGCATCCTCTTCCACGCCAATTTTGTTGGTTTGATTGCTCCCTCTCCTCATAATACCCTTCTTGACCGTGGCATCTACAACCGCTACCATTTCCTGGACCTCCACTGCCACGCCCTCTACCTCGAAAGTTTTGAGAATTGAGTACCTTTTCATCTTTGATTGATGCCTTGGTTTGAAGTGCTTACTCGAGTGTCTTTTACTTCTTCTTCTTTTGTTGGTCGTGTGCCTCAAGAGAATCAGTGAGCTCGTCGACCATGAACGTTGTTAGGTCCTTTGACTCTTCTATAGCACATACGACATTCTTGAAACTGTCAGTTAATGACCTCAAAATCTTCTCCACAACTCATGCATTCGTTCGCTTCTCCGTTTCGGTCGAGTTGGTTCACCATAGTTTGAACACGTGTGATGTAGTCGGAGACCCCTTCATCTTCATGCCTTCCAACTCAACACAAAGAGTTTGAAGGCGAACTTGTTTAACCCGATTAGCTCCTTTGTATACATTCACCAAAATGTCCCACACTTCTTTTGAAGTTGTCGCACTCGCAATCTTTTCAAAGCTTGACTCATTAGCAGCTCGGAACAACATGTACAAAGTCGTCTTATCTTTCGATTACGTCTCTTTCAACGCCTTGTGTTGAGCCTTTGTATATCTCGTGGTAGTTGCCGGTTCTTTGAAACCTTCTTGGACCACCTCTCAACCATCTTGAGACTCGAGAAGAGCTTTCATTTGGATGCTCCAATTTTCGTAGTTCATCTTTGTTAGTCGGGGCAGCGGCACATTGTTGGTCATACTCGCCATCGGCTCTTAATACCAATTTGTAGAATTGAAAAAAATTATGTCATGAAAGCTTGTGGAGAAAACAACTTCTAGAAAAGTTTTATTCAACTTCTTTTTCATCTCCTCTTGTCAAACAATACATTGATCTATTTATAGCTTGTAATTTTCCCTTCAACAATTGAAAGACTTAAATACTATTAATAGACATAAACCACAATCAAAATCCATTATAGTCATTCATAACCATAAACTACAATCATTACTAACTCTTGACCTTTTATTCTCTTAAAACAAAAACTGTTGAATTAAACCCATTAAAAACTAACATTTAAGTTTATTCAACAGTTGATGCTGAGCTAGCAACCAGAACTCGCCATATTCCATTGCAAAAGCCGCTAGTGTCAGCACTGCTTTTGTATCCCACTCATAGTTTGAGAGGTTTACAAGTGCGGCCATTGTAGTTCTATGAGCTATTTCCTCTCCTGGAGACTTGCATGACATATGTCATCATTCAATGTATATATGGTCCTGATCAATCTATATATGATATAATTGAAAATTTCAATTTATGAGAATGCAATTAACAGCATTCAACTATGTGTAATATGGGAAAAAAATTAGGTAATTTAAGATTACTATCTAATCATGTGATAAGTTTTTCGATTTAAAAAAAATAACACCATATTATATATTTGTAAAGATTAATAGGATTGTGTGATTCAAAATCACTGATAATTTATTGTCATGTAGAGGTTAATTGAGACTATAAGAATCTTCTGTTACGTACTAATTTATCATTGCTCACATTTTTTGAAATTATATTTAAATTTTTATTATTTTTGTATTCCAATATATAGGACATGTTTGGATGTAAGCTTTTCTAGAAGTATTTCTAAAAGAAGAAAAAAAAATGAATTTCTCCATAAGTTAAAATGAGTTTTTTAATAGCTCATTTGTAGATGTCATCTCATCTTTTAAAGAAACTATATTAGTGAGCTTCTAAAAATTAACTAATAGATAACTTATTTTTACTTATGGAAAAACTTATCTCATTTTTTTTCTTTTAAAAGTACTTTTAAAGAAATTTATCCAAACAGGTCCATAATCTTTGTATGTTTGGATTAATTTGGATTAATGGATGAATGACCTTGGAATAAATTTGCTTCAGGGTATAGAGGGGAGAATTGAAGTTGGCTTGGGGAATCTTGTCTTCTACCTGCTCCAAGCTTGCTTTGGAACCCTGTAAAGATTAATCAGAATTGCATGAAAATTTGAGAAAAACAAACCTGAAGGGAAGTATGGAAATAGAAATAAAAATAAAAATGTATTCGTATACTAGTTTCTATACCTGAACAAGATTGTTGTCAACAATGAGAGTTGAACGCTAATTAAGGGTGTTCTCAACAAGAATGAAAAGAGAGTCTACATCAAACGTACTTTGTGTGACTGTGGACGTGGGTTGAGTAAATTTGCTCCAACATCTGCTCATCGGACATGTTTAACGGGTTGTGCTCACCCTGTGATGAAGTTCTGTGAAAGAGAGACATTAGGGAATGCTTGGTAGCCATTAATTATGCTCACTCTCAAGAATATAATAACAAAGTCTGAGAGATTGAACGACAAAAGAATGAGAGCTTGTTGATGATTAACCAGATCCCTCTATTTATAACGTGGAGCCATGATAATTTTTGTTGGCTAATCTTTGTCCATTAGATTAGGGAGGGATTAAGTAGTACTAAATTAATCGTCATGACTGTATGGTCGGACATCTAGTTACAAATCTCTAATTTTATAAAGAGCACTGTTAGACATAGTACCAAGCAAATTTGCACGAAACACACAATATATAAAATTTTTAAAACTTGAACCAATGGGAACTTTTAAAACAAATATTAATTAATTTTTAAAAAAATATATAAAATATGATTTAACAAAAATTAAAAGTTCATTCGTTTTGTTACAAAAAGTGTTTATCAATTTTCTTTCATAAAACGTCATTCAATGGGAGTAGAATATGACTTATAAGGCAGGTATTACTAGCTAGAATGTTTTTAAAATCTCCAAAACTTTAATGTATGACTTATAAATTAAGTGTCATTCTCTTTAGTCTTTTTGGTATAAAACATCAATAAACAAAATATTAAAATGAATGATTTTTCTCAAAGGCAGGTATTAATAGAATGTTTTTATATATGATCTGACTTACACAATTTTGATGAATAATTTAAGGTTTACTAATTAATATGCACTATTCATTGTTTTTCCGTAAAATTTGTTACATTTGTGGCTCTATTTTGTTAAATTAGTAAAATGATTGTTGCATGGAATGTAAATTTAAGTTAGTGTCACTAGACACTAATCAGTATGATTCCTATTATGATTTTTTTTTTAAAAAAAAACTATTTCACCAAAATTGAAAAGTTTCCAATCAGAGTTTGTTCAGGGAATGGAATGGTTGTGCTGAACGTTTGTTTAAGAGGGGTCGGTCATTCTCTGCCTACGAGTCTTCATACAATATTTAGCTCTGATTCCTCGTTTTCTGTTGCTCTTTTTCCTCGTGTTATTGGCCAAATTTAGCTATTCCTCGTTGATCTTGATTCGTGCATCTTGTGTTTTTGTGTTAGTTAAGCTTTTGCCCATGTTTAAAAATATGTATAAATTAGTGCATCGTTCATGTTGATGAAAAGAAAGAAAAGAAAAAAGAAATAGACAATGATGAAAAATTATGTAGAAAACTTGTCACTGTCGCACCTTTTCTTTCATTCAATCATATTTGGTTTTTAGTTTATATATGTTATGTCTAGCTGTCGTATAAATATCCATCATTCAACACAACAATGTACGTCTTCCTAGTTATCTTTGCGAGCCATAAGACGTTGTGTTCACCCAATGCGAACTTTTGATGTTTGGTTATGTCTTGTTATTGTGTTTGGTTCATATTTGATTTTGAGTCTTCTGGATGATAGAATTGTTTTTCTTTGTGGGTGAGAGAATTGTTTTATCGATCGTATGTCTTGCAAAAGTGATTGAGAGAGGAAGTGAGTGTGTGAACTTAATTGTGCATTTACACGTGAACTTGTAAACTTAATCAGCACACGATGCACACAATATGGGTTCTCGTGGGTATAGATTTTGCTCCGCTTTTATTTATTTTTCTCATTTCTACTATTTTTTTTATCTAACTATTATTTTAGTTTAGCACTACATTCTACAGAATAAATATTTATTTTATATAACTAAAATTTCTAATAATTAAATACTTTTAAATATATAAATTATATTATAATTAAAATATGTAATAAAGTGTGGTTTTTAAGGTATGTTATAATTAAATACTTTTAAATATATACATTATATTTTCCTTTCAGTTCCCTCTCAGGCATAAAATATGTTACACCGACCCCTCATAGGAGGCTCAAATAATGTAAAAAAATAGAGATGCATGCGTAATTTATTTTATAATGAACAGAAACGTACAAGATAGCTTTGTTGGGCAAAAATGGTTAAGAAAAATCAGAACCATGAATGGACCAGTGCAGTGCAACTTTTAATTTTTAGATTAAAGTTGTGGTGTACTACTCAGGCATTGCAACACAATCTATATATAAAGAAGCTTAATCGAATGCTAAGATTCAATACAGCTCCATGTTATTACATAGAGAACATAGACCTTAATTAAGTAACTTCTTTTTTTTTCCTTGATACAGAGAGTGATCTTTATTTTACTATAGAGCTTGTACGTAGTCCTGAAAGACACGCATATTAAGGTAACTGAGGTAATTAAGCCTCTTATTCTCACACTCTCTCTGTCGTTCACGATAACATATATATATATATATATATATATATATATATATATATAACAAGCCAGAACCAACATTCAATTCTAGTGAATGGCATTGGCAGTATTCTCATTGTGGCAGCATTTATAGCGGATGATAATCTCCATTACGCTAGGACAATCTGGGCATTTGATGATCTCAGGTAACTTCCCTGCAACATTAGGAATCTCAAGGTGTGAGCAACGATGAGGGGTGACCTCAATCTTTTTCTGATGGTATTCTTTGAAGGATACCTCCAAGCCCTTTTTGATCACACCATATTTCCATTGGTCAACCTCTGCCACTGTCTTCAACATTGTTGTTCCATGACCACTCACCACCACTGATGGCCCTTTACTGAGGAGAGACCATCCAGTTTCATTCTTGTAAGAAAGCATCTTTTGCACTTCTTGAGTCACTGCATCAACTGGTTTGTGAACCTTAGTCAAAAATAAACTTTCAATGCAACTCCAAAAGCGGCTCACAAGGCTTTTGTCTTCCTTTTCCACACAAAACAACTCTATGGAAATCTTTGCCTCCTTTATAACAGCATCATTTGCGAGGGCAGTAGCGTACTTGGTGAACTGTTCGATCCACTCGTTGTCTTCGCCCCCATAAAAGAAAATGTACTTTTGCTCTTGGATCTGCTCATACAAAGTATCACGACACCTTATTATTATGTATGTTTATCCAATGCTATCTAGTTTTCTAATTCAATGGAGAACCTTACAGACAAAAAGCATAACTATTAACCAATATAGTTGAAATAGTACACATATAATAGAGAAAAAGCATTATACAGTGTAAAAAAATTTACACCATCATTTAACTATAATCTATTTAGTATGTTAAATTTATTGACTTTTTATGATAATTGTTTAAAATGTTATGATTGCACTGTACATGACCATTAAATATTCTATAAAAAAAAATTGTGAAATATATGTACTTACCCATTTGCTTACGATGGGGAAAATGTCGCCTACAACGGAGTCAAGCCATTCAGTACGGTTTACATTATCTTCATTAATTGTAAAGGGGAAAGCCCTGATTCCATGAGCCTGGATCAAATGGAATGCGTTTGGGTTTTGCACCTTCCCTTGAGGGCTCAACACCACAACCATAGGCGACTTTTTGATGAAGTGCCATTCCTCCTTAATGTACTTGTACCCTGCTATGATTCCAGAATGCTGCACCACATACCAAGGCATCTTGCTTTTCAAAACCTCAAATTTGTTGAGGAATTGCTCGGTCCATACTTCTACAATGGGAATCCACACAATCTTATACTGATCGTTAGTTTTAATATAATCATAAACTGGTTGGAGTACTGAAATCTGTTCCTCCGTGATGTCCAGGGAAGAAATAAACAAGTACACGTTCTTCTTTTTTAGCACCGTGATATCGACCTACCAGACAACAAATGAATCAAGATTAAAAATTACAGATGCGTGAAATTATTGGTACTTCAAAGCATATCATTTCACAGACATATATAGGAATAGGATAATTTATTTCAAATTCTCATAACAACACCATTTTAATTCTTTAAGATCACTATCTTAATTATAATTCTATAATATTCATTAATTCAAATGAATTATTCTTTTTCAAATGCTCCTCGACATCTAATAACTACGTTTTAACATTGACGTTTTTGATTGATTTTAGCTTGAGGCGAATATCAAACAAATAACTTTAGCGAAACTTGTCTGATTAAGCTTATTAAAATAAACTACTTTTTTAATAAAATAATAGTTTTTTGTTCTTTTATGTGTTTCTCTTAAAAGAAATTAATAAGCAGTTTTTTTAAGAAGTAAATCATATTTGTTTCATAAAAAAGTGTAACACTTTTTTAAATTGTCTTTTGTTAATTAAGTTTAAATAAAAGGACTCTTATTTTGGCATTAAGAAAATTAATTTTCATACTTTTTAATTAAAAATGTATATTGTGTATATATTTCAATATGAATTTAATAATTTAAATAAAAAATAATAATTTAAACACATATTTTAATAAGAAAGACGGATAATAAGAAGAAGGAAATATAGTTTTCATAAAAAAAAGGAAAGATTTGTCAATTAATTAACCTTCTTCCTTCCATTAAAAAATGTGAGTATGAAACTGGGAAGAAGGAAAGAGAAAAGTGATTTTAAGCATGACTAAAATATCTTCATTTTGTGTAATTTTAATTAAATATATTTATATTATTTTATACACGCTTAATTTTCTTTTTTCTTTTTTCTTTTATCATACTAAACTATTTATAATCAACTCATTAATTCACTTCTTTCCTTTTCTTTCTCTATCTTTTCTTTTCCTTTCCTTGTGTAATCAAACTCACCTAAAGTTTTGTTGCCTTTTGTTTGACACTAACAAAATTAATTTCCCTTGACAAAAAACCACGTCTCAACGTTTTCTACAAGACTAAGATCGTCAACTCTTTATTCCACACTTTATTAATTTTAACCTATGCGAAGGTGTGGCATAAATTATCTTTATTTTGTCCCATTTTATACATATTTTAATCATTAGGACTTTTGGATTATTCATATTTAAAGTTCTTTACCTTCTCAAAAATGTATTTTAGAGATCAAACCCAAGTTCTGGATATAAATTATATGTATTTTGTCCCATTTTATGCATTTTAGTTCGAGGTCTTGGAGGTTCACCACCACCGCTCCCCTTTTTTAGCGTCCTATTATATATATATATATATATATATATATATATATATATATATATATATATATATAAAGTCAGCTTTCTAATACTGAAGCCTAGAAATTCGAACAAGGGTAATATATTGAGTATTGACTAAAGCAAAAATTTCACAATCATTTTCTTTTGGATGAGGAGTAATTAATTTCCAATGATTTCAAGTGAATGTGTAGACTAAGGAGTTCAAAATTAATTTTATTTTTCAAAATAATAATTTCTCTTTATTTTATGTCCTAAACTTTAAAAATATGCATTAAAATGCTCAAAAACATGTTCTTAATTTTTATCCAAATATATATATAACCTAACAAGAAATCACAAACCTCAGTCTTAGTAGCACCATCGAACAGTGGCTGAGGAGCATCCTTATTGAAAATCAGAACCTTTAACAGCTCCATTATTTCGGTGGGGGTTTGGAAAAGTTTCCTCAGCTTGCGATAATATTCTGCTTCCTCTGAAAGAATATAGACAAATTTCTTATTAGCATTTCATTTACGGCTCCGTGCCTTTTATTCCATGAACCATAGCTTTGAATCAAAAGCACGTTTGCTTTAAGGAATAACTAAAGGCAAAGGCAATAATTTTAATTGTTAACCTATCTGTTGTCCGATGACTTTTATCTGCTTCCCGAGTTTGCTGAGTATGATCTTGATCTTTTGACCATAGTGAGACAGTTCTAGCTTGTGCTCTCTTAAATAATCCACAAATCATACATTTTAAAAATTACAATTAATTAATAAAATTATAAGGAAGTTGTTTCATGTATAAAAATAAAACAAGTCTAAATTAATAAGTTTGCAACATACGAATCAGTGGTGAGACAATCAATCTGAGTAACCACGGCGGCGATAGTGATGATGGCCCAGTAAACATCAACAGGGATTTGCTCAATTGCAGGCACCAAAGCAGGTACATCTTTAGTGTCATAAGTGGTAAGCTTATCCAGCTCAAAGATAGCCTCAACAACTTGCAACGTTGCTTTCACCAAATTGTTAACCTCAAGGATGGCTTGTCGATGCTTTTGAATTGCTGCGGGCTTTGTGAGCACTGGCACTCGCTTCAAAATAGCCACAGATTTTGCAAGAGGATCTGTTGGTTGGTACTGTGCTAGCAACCAGAAATCGCTATATTCGAGTGCAAAAGCCGCCAGTGACAGCACAGCCTTAGCATCCCAGTCATAGTTTGAGAGCTTGTTAAGTATGGCCAGTGTAGTTTGGTGACCAATTTCCTCACTTGGAGGCTTGCATGACATCTGTCACCACAACAATTCACTATGTTACGTGCATGAGCTATTAGTTATGATGTTAGTATGAATTTTATATTCACTATCACAGTTTTAGTATTATACATATAAGTGTATACAGTGGCGGATGTACGTTCATCATTGGGGCAGTGTCGCCCTTAAATTTGAGCAAGAAAAAAAAATATAGAAGAATAAGAGAGTGTGTATGGTTTTTTTTTTATTTGGGTTCATAATGTTTCTTTTTTACCCCTTTATTATTTTTTTTAATTTCGTTCATATTTCAAAATAGATTGATAATATATAATATATGTATTGGCAGGATTATACAAAATTTTAAATTTCAAGTAGAAACTAATTAAGTAATAATTTGTTTGTTTTTTTAAATTATGATTTATAATTATTTGTTGCTTAAAAAAAAATTTCAAGGACATTGCCCCCAAATCCCACCACTAAATGTGTAGATGACAGTGTCTCTTTGATTATTTTTTTGAATCCCACACTGAATGTATAAGTGTATATTCTTTTCTTTTTTTAAATCTCTTTGAATATTTAGATCTGTGAATGACCTCATGAGAAATTTGCTTCAAGGTACAAAGTGGTGAATTGAATTGCGGGATCTTGTCATCAGTGTGCTCCAAGCTTGCATCGGATCCCTGTAAAAATTAAATTAATTATGCAAATTAAGTGCATGAATATATTTGACGGGTGCGTAAATATGAAGAAAAACGTGGAGGGAAATGAATTAGAAGAAAGTGAATAGGGTTACCTGCAGAACATTGTCAACAATGTGGGTTGTACGTCTAAGAGTGTTCTCAACAAGGGTGAAAAGAGAATCCACATCAAACTTGGTGTCACTATGGACGTGGGTTGAGTAAATTTGTTCCAGAATCTGTTCATCAGACATGGTTAGTGGATTATGCTCATTCTCACCATTTTGGATGAGAGAATTCAGTGATGACTTGGTGGATATGAGTAGGCTCATTCTCGAAGGTTTGGAAGGGAAAAGGAAAGGATTATTGATGCCTTGTTGGTGGTTACTGCTGTGGCAAGATCTCTCAAGTTCTATGCTATTTATAACGTGAAAAAGTGGTTGATTATTTTTTTAATTTTTAATTTTATTTTGAGGGGCAAATTAGGCAGAACATTACTTAATGGATATTATTACACTCTTTTTCTTCCCATATGTGAGATTTTTTTTTATGTGTGGTTTTCACTTTCCATTATTTCTTTTCTTGTTCTTTTCAGTTCATATTGTTCAAAGACTTTAATTTTCAGTTCTCACTGCAGACAAATATGCGTGGGCTTAATTATTTATAAAAAAATATTCATCCACGTTTACAGCTCGTGCTGTTTTGTTTTTTAAAGAAACAAACAATGTTCTTTATTTTTTGAGCAGTGCTATATATCTTTTTTAAGACAAATATTAATTGATTTAAAAGCTTAGAATAATATCAAATGTAATTTAACTGATCCAAAACATATCGCTCGTATGAGAGTGACGAAAATCATTTTCGTACCAAACTCCATTTCTCTTCTTTCCTTTATGAGAAACAACTCCAGAATACCACAGCCAGTTTCGCGAGCGATTTGATTTGTTCGGAGTATAAAGAATGGCAACACATATTTTGACACTTTAATATCTTAAATATTTTACTAATAATTTTCATTTTTTTATTGTTTTTTTTTTCATATCATATTATTTATTATACATCTCTTTTCTCTCTCTCTCACAAAGTATTTACTAGCATTGTCAAAATATGTTTTTTTTTAGTGTAAAAGTCTTAACTTTATGGTTTTCTTTTGAAACTAGTATAGTTAGAGACAGGTAGAGAGAATTCTGGCAAATAAGTTATTTGGTCAATTTTGGTCAAATATAAGATTTAATCTAATTAAATTTGATTAATTTGATTTGATTTTCAGAAGAAAAAAAATTGAAACTCAATCTAACTCAATTCATTCATAAAAAGTTTAGTTCAATTTAGATCAACGAGTTATCTATTTAAATTTCATCTTTTTTTCCTTCTTATAACTACCATTTATTATCGCGATTCATCCAAATATTCAATATAATAAACACAATAGGGTAAATAGTCATTTTCGTCCCTGAATGTGTAAAGACCTAACAAATTCGTCTCAGAAAGATGAAAATTCAAATTTTAGTGTCCCTTTTGTTAGTAGATTTTGAAAATCCTTATGTGTTAGCTCCTTTGAGATGGTAAAACCATTTTCTAAAAGAAACTTTTTAACTATAGGTTAGAACAAAAGCAAGCGTGTTGATATTAAATTACATATTAGAACAAAATCAAGTGTGTTGGTCCAATGGAAAAATTAAATTATATTTTACAAGTTATAACAAAAAAAAGGAAAGATAAAGAATAATTTATAATATATCTTTAATTAAATAAAACAAATTTAGAGCATGACAAATCAGTCCAATGGAAACTTATTGACATTTTGATCCAATGAAAATTTATTAATATTTTGGTCAAATTTATTTAGCAATCATATTGACAACCATTATTGTGACATTTTACTTCCTCTGTGTCAAGCTGTTTTATTTAGTATGAATGAATTTTAATTTGTTGTACTTTTTTCACTTTCAAGAATTAAAATTTGAATTTTTATCATTCAGAAACGAATTTATTAGTGGTGTTCTACTTATTGTAAAATGAAAATAATTATTTATTATAACAAATATTATCAAATATCGTAATATTTTCATCATTTAATACCATCATTTACTATTCTAATACAAATTGATGCATTTAATACGTATGCAACATCACCACGTGGTAGCGTTCGTAAGCTTTTATTATAATTAAAAAATGGAGTCCATGCATGGATAATTTAGCCAGTCTAATTAATGGGCTATATGGAAAAATCCTAATTATTAGTAAGTTTTAGCAAAAAAATAAATTTTGAATTTAAGATACTATGTAATAAATATAAATATATATTACTTATTATCAACACTCAATTTCATATTAATTATACTAAATTGTATTATTATATTAAAAATACAGTTACTTTTTTAAAAAATATCGCTCGTATGAGAGTGACAAAAATCATTTTCGTACCAAACTTCATTTCTCTTATTTTCTTTATGAGAACAACTCCAAAAGCCCACAGCCAGATTCACGAGCGATTTGATTGTTTAGAGTATAAAGAATGACAACTTATATTTTGATACTCTAATATTTTAAATATTTTACTAATATTTTTCATTTTTTATATTATTTTTCTGTCATATCATATTATTTATTATTTATATTTTTTCTCTCTCACAAAATATTTACTAGTATTGTCAAGATATGTTTTTTAGTATAAAAGTCTTAACTTTATTGTTTTCTGTTTGAAACAAGTATAGAGTCATCATGTGATTGGTAGAAGAAAAATTACAAGAAAAAAAATATAAAAAAATACAATTAACAAAATATATTTTTTATTTATTTAAAAAATAATAATAATTTTGTAAATATAAAAATTTAAATTTTTCTTTCTTATTTAAATTCAAATTTTAAAATTTTTTTTCTTCCCTATTTTCCTTCTATGCAATCAAGCATACATACCATTAGAGAGACGAGACGGATACAGAGAATTCCAAAAAATTCCAAAAGTCAGCATTACAGAAATTGGTGGCTACCTTATTTTGAGACAAAAAGACACCCATCGAAATTATAGTACTAATGGGTGTGACTCACCAACTTATGCGAGTCGCCACCTGTAGCATCCTTAGTCTTTTATAATTAAAAGATGGATAATTTAGCCTGTATAATTAATGGGCTATATGGGATAATCCTGATTATTAGTAAGTTTTCACAAAAAATAAGTTTTGAAATTAAGATATTATGTAATGAATATAAATATATGTTAATTATTATCAACACTCAATTTCATATTAATTACACTAAATTGTATTAGTATATTAAAAATAGTTACTTTTTAAAAAAATATATATATCAGTTACTAACTAAATTATTTATACAAAATATTATTTTTCATTTCTTATAATAAAATCACTTGTATACTTACTCTTATCTCATATAATTACATATCTTTTTTTAATATATGCCTTTCGGATTCTATAAAATTAAAATATTTTTCTCTTTATTCAAATATCTAGTCAAAGGTTTTTAATTTTTTTATCAATATTATTTTAATAAAATACTTACAAATTAAAATAATTAATTTTATGTTTAAATTTAAAGTATATATTTTTATTATCAGTGAAATAATTTTAAAACTAAATTATAATTTTATCAAATATATACTTGTAAATAAGAATATAATACTTGAAAAAATTGTTACTTTAAATTATATATTTGACTTTTGTGAGTCCTATTCCTACAACTACAACCTTTACTCCTCTCAAGATAAGTTGATCATAATTATACATAAATTTTATAACTTAACCACATTCGACATAACATAAATAACAATATTATAACTTTATACATGGTTTACAACAACTATTGAGCTTAATTTTATACATGAATAGTATAATAATGTAAATAGTTTTACATTATACTAATCAATTAAAAGTTATGATAGTACATATATAATATTTAAGATAATTATTATAAATATTAATAAATTTTTTATATATGGTAAATTAAGATTAATGTAAGTTCTATAACTTAGCCACATTTTACATAACAAAGATAACAATATTATAAATTTATACACAGTTTATAACAATTGTTGAGTTTAATTTTATATATTATTAGTTTTAATTATGTTAAATAAGAATGCTATAGGCCAATAAGAAACTAACGTGTGTTCTAGTGATCACCTATTGATAAAAGCCTATTCATTTAATTCTTGCTATTTTCGCACCTCTGTCCAGTTTTTTGAGAAAGAATGTCAAGACATTCAGATGTCTGAAAATAGTAATATTTCATCATTTAATACAATTCTAATACAAATTGATACATTTAATACGTATGCAACATCACCACGTGGTAGCGTCCGTAAGCTTTTATTATAATTAAAAAATGGAGTCCATGCATGGATAATTTAGCCTGTCTAATTAATGGGCTATATGGAAAAATCCTAATTATCAGTAAGTTTTAGCAAAAAATGAATTTTGAATTTAAGATATTATGTAATAAATATATATTACTTATTATCAACACTCAATTTCATATTAATTATACTAAATTATATTATTATATTCATTTTCGTACCAAACTTCATTTCTCTTCTTTTCTTTATGAGAACAACTCCAAAAGTCCACAGCCAATTTCATGAACAATTTAATTGTTTAGAGTATAAAGAATGACAACTTATATTTTGATACTCTAGTGATCATCTAACTCAAAAGTTTCCAATATATGCAAAAGCAATTCGTTTTGTTTTTGTGAAAATGTAAAATAAAAAACATATAAATTCTCTATAGTGCAATAAAAGAATATTGTTGGCAGATAAGTTTATTACTAGTATTACCTTAGTTGCTTAGGTCATAAATTAAATTAGCTGATTACGTCACAGAGTCACAGTAGCAATTCTGTGTGGACTGTGGTGCATGAGTGAGCTGGAGTATCGTTCCTGCGTTCCCATTGACTAATTGATGGATAAAATGATAAATTAATGCACATGTCTCTCGCTGCTACTAGGCCACAAACAATTCATTTCGGTTTCTAATCCCTCACATGCTTTTCAAGTTACACATTATCGTGCTTTTCATTCAAATCATCCCAAACGTGACGAATTTTTAATTTACCTACATGAACCGCTACCTTCTATGGTCCTCCAAACTTGACCATATCGGATAAGATGTTGCTGAAAAAGAAGACAAAGACATATAATTATCATTTATGACTTTTAAGTTTTTATTTTTAAATATTTATATTTTTATTTATCATCTACCGACTTGTTGTCATGACAACAGACAATCATTACTTTTTAAAAATCTCCACCAAAATTTAATTTTAATGAAAAATATTAAAAATATATTTTTGAAAAGATTTTAAATCATATTTTAGGTTTGAGAATTAATTAAATATATCAACATCCTATGTTTGAAGAATGATTACCTATATTTATATATAAAAAAATTAAACAACTTATAAAATATTTATTTTACCCTTTAAATAAAACAATTTTTTTTATTTCTTTTCTTGTTACAAACTAATTTTTAAGATCTTGGTCCATAATTATATTAGTTTAACTTGATTTATTTTTTTTAATAAACTAACTTTTAAGGTCATATATTTTACATAAGTTGAGTTTTATTATAGAGTTCATCTATGGTATCATCCTAATTTAAACCACCATCACACATTATTTATGATTATCACTCAAAGAATAGAGATCTAGCTTAAATAAATTTGTTTGTATGAATGTACAAAAGTGAGAAGAAAGAAATATAAGAGCAAATAATAACACGAAATAGTCTCTAAGAAAAGTAAAATATAAAAAAATACATACTATTTAACACCAATGACGTGTATATCCTATTTCCATAACACGTACACTTAAGTTATAACGATGTAAAATAATAAATAATTAAAGGATAAAAGCACATGTCTCTCGCTGGCAGTACGCGACAAACAAGTCATTTCGGTTTATAATCTCGCTTAATCAAAGGAGCTTCATCTCACAACAATTTAATGGCCCTGCTTCATACCTTACACTCGCTTAATCAAATAGCCATTAATATATGTATTTTTGGCATTTAGTGTCTATCTAGCTTTCTGCTTCTTCAACGGTCAGAAATGCAACCACAGCGATAAGGAAAACCAAAAAAAGAAAGTAGTATATGATTACAGATTGATTGTAACACTTATTTTTCATTGTTACTATTGCTTTAATCAGAAAAAAAAAATTAACTAATAAATAAAATTATTAATTATGCTTTTTAATTTTCATATTACAATTCTAAATAATACTTATAAATAAATGGAGGTGGGAGTTAGTTAGTTTTTTCTTTTTATAATTAAAGATATAAAAATTGGTTGTCCCTTGCTTTCATATGAGAGGATCGACTTTAGCTTGAATTCGGTGAACCACATGATTTGTGGTTGTGGGAATTTTTTATCAAATTCAAATCGGATTAATTTTATATCAGAACTATTAAATTAAAATAGCATAGAATTTGATTTAATTTTTAAAATAGGACAAATTAGTATTTACACTTACGACTTTTAAAATGAAGTTGTAAAATAGTTATCATTTTAAATGTGAAAAAGAGATAAATAATAAAGCAAATAAAATCATTAATAAAATCAACTATTTAACCCTTTTTATTTTATTTTCATAATCAAATATAAAAGCCGTAATTATCATTTATGACTTTAGGTTTATATTTTTTGGAGGCAACGTTTTTTTTTTCTTTTTAAAGTCTCCACCAGGATTTACTTTTAAGGAAAAATATTAGAAAATATTTTGAAGAGATTTTAAATCATATTTCAGGTTTGATATATAGTTAATTACAGGTAAGAAATGTATCAATATCCTATGATGTTTGAAGAATGATTACCTATATTTATATGAAAAAATTTAAACAACTTATAAAATATTTATTTTACCCTCTAAATAAAACAATTTTTTAATTCTTTTCTTGTTACAAACTAATTTTTAAGATCTTGGTCCATAATTACGTAAGTTTAACTTGATTTATTTTCTTGTAATAGATTAATTTTTAAGGTCTTTTATGTCCTATTTGAAGGTTTGACCAATTATGAAAGGAATTACACGAAAATACATTTTATATAATCACAATGTTGAGTTTTATTGTAGAACTAATTCATGATGTCACTCTAATTTAAACGAACATAACACATCATTTATTAATATCACTCAAAAGATAGAACACTACCACGTATTGTCCTTCATCTAGTCACATTTAGCTTGAATAAGTTTGCTTGTGTACAAGAGTGAGAAGAAAGAAATACAAAGGCAACAAGTAATAACACTAAATACTCTCTAGGAAAAGTAGAAGAATAAAATACATATTATTTAACACCATGACATGTATATCCTATTTCCATAACACATACAGAAGTTATAACGTACGATGTAAAAAATGTCACACCTGAACTATCAAAATAAAGAATAGAACACAAAATGCTAAAATGAACGAAAGGCAGCTTGTATGAAGTTATCGATCTTCATTGCTGTTTGATACTTTTCCAGCTTTGCCCAAACTAAGAAGACAGGAAACCAGTGCTAGATAAGATAACTAATTGAGTTGTATGCTAATCACGTCCTGATTGTTTTATAGAGTGATAAAAAGCATGCAAAAGTTTGTTTAAAAAAATCTTCCTTGATTTAATTTTAGGCATTGCAACGCAATCTATAAAGAAGCTTAATTAATTGAATGCTAAGATTGAATATTACATTGAAGACATATTCATTAATTTTCAAGTCACGCAGGATTTGTTTTTTCATGGTAGAGAGAAATCTTTATTTTAGTAAAGAAGCTAGTAGCTTGAAAGTTGCACATGACTGGAAAGTTCCCCTATTCTCATAGTCTCGCTCATGATATCTCAAAGTAGCAACATGCGGCGTTCAGAACTCTCATTGTGGCAGCATTTAAAGCTAATGGAAATCTCCATTGTACTGAGACACTCGGGGCATGTCATGGTCTCTGGTAACTTTCCTGCAAAATAAACAGAAACATTCTCTGGTAACCACATATACCAACAAGGCATCTTGCTTTTCAAAATCTCATATTTCTTGAGCAGTTGCTCGGTCCATTCCTCCATAATGGGAATCCATACAATCTTATACTGATCTTTAGTTTTAATTAGATCATAAACTGGTCTCAGTACTAAAATCTCCTCCTCCATGATGTCTAGGGAAGAAATAAACAGAAACACATGCTTCGTTTTTAGCACAACGATGTCAACCTACCAAGCAACAAATGAATCAAGATTATGAGCTACAAATCCGTAAATGATGGACACTTGAAAGCATCATTTCACACATATAGGGATAGGATAATCAACTGTGTAAAGCATTTTAGTCTTTTACAGTTCTCACATACTTCTTTTAGAACAATGATATTTTTAAAATTCTCAGTATACTTTTTATTTATTTATTTATTTATTTATATGTGACATTACTCATCTATATCTATAAATAGATATATAAGATCCATCTCTCTACATCCATAAAGCCATATGTTTTATAAGAAGCTTGTACAATTGAAGAGGTTTTGATTGATTACAAACTAGAATCTACTTGAACCCTTAGACACAACAAAATATATATATATATATATATATATATATATATATATATATATATATATATATATATATACCTGAACAACATTGTTTTGGGTTGAATGTCTAAGAATGTTCTCAACAAGGTTGAAAAGAGAGTTCGCATCAAACTTTGTGTCACTATGGACGTGGGTTGAGTAAATTTCCAAAATCTGTTTCAGACATGGTTAATGGATTATGCTCATTCTCAGCAGGCTTAACGAGAGACAATAGCGACGACTTGGTAGTCGTTAATATAATGCTCATTTCCAAAGTTTGGATGCGAAAGAAATGATTGTTTCTTTGTCGTTACAGAATGCTGTTGTAAGATTTCCCCACTCCCGTGCTATTTAATTATAACGTGAAAAGTGATTGATTTTTACTTTGTATTTTTTTTTCTTTTGATGTGCAGTGCATTATGTTTGAGAGTACTATTTATTGTACAGATCATTTTGCACTCCTTTTGCATGTATGAACCTACATAGAAAAGAGAGAAAATGAGGGGAAAAAACTAACATTCACACCTAAAAGAGATATATGAACACATATGAGATAAATAAGAATATAATAAAAACATAAAAAATGAGTTGTAAAAGTTGTATGTAAAATATTATTATTATTATTATTATTATTTCTCTTAATCGTTTAGGGCCGTAAAATCAAGAGGATAATGGTGGATGCCACGCACATGCATTGAGTATTTGTATCCTTGGATTGGATGGGACCATAGTTTTGAAATCTAGTCTTATTATTGACTTGGTCGACATAATGAATCATTGATTTAATGGATGAATTAGTAACTAGTCCAGTTTGACTCGATATATATATTAAATATAAAAAATTATATATGTATCTATTATATATAAATATATGATTAACATTATTTGAGTAAGAAAAGTTCATTCATACTCCAAAATTTAAAATAACAATCGATAATAATCCAAAATCCAAAATCCATTTTTTTAAAAAATTTAAAATATTAATTGATAATAATCCAAAATCTAAATTTTTTAATAAAAAAAAATCCAAAATTAACATTAGAAAAAAAGGTCAGATCGGACCGATCCAACCAATATTCGGTGACATAAATGACTGATCAAATTTGGTCGGATCATCCGGGATCAATTGCATGATCAGTCCAATAGTGAAATGATCCATTTAGGCCATTGGGTCTCGATTGAACCGATCCGACTTATCGGATCGAATCAGATTTCACAACTATGAGTGAGACTATTCATGATCTCATTGGCCTGCCAAACACATTACAACCGCTCGAGTTAATTTTTTTTTTAAAAAAAAACAAACTAAACTAATTTTGTTATATTATTCTTTACTCCTTTAAAAGGAGCCTCTCTTTTGCTCTTTCATGTTACATATTTTTCATTTCAAATTATCTGTTCTTCTGGAAGTTTTGATTTATCTATTCCTGAATCTGAATCTTCCCATTAACGAAAGTATTTTTAGAAAATATTCTTGAATGAGGATACTTTTAGAAATTATTTTTGAATGAGAATTTTTTAAGAGTTATCTCAATATATATTAAATCTGTCCGGCAACTTGTCACATGTCAGCTGGTGCAATATTTTTTTCACTTTTGTTTTTCCTGTTTCTTAGGCTGAATGATGTTCAGAACCATGCTTTGCACGGGTCCCAGAGCTAGTACGTATATTTGTCTCATTAATCATATAGGTTGTTAGCTTAAGAGAAGAGATTGACGGTAAATGCGAGAATGGTGATGTAACTAGAAGATTCCCTTAGGCCCCAAAGGTGAGAAATGAATGAATTATCCACCTGTTCTACCAATGGTATGGGCACCGATGCTTAAGATAATGAAACGCAGGTTGACATGCAAAAACAAAGATGACAATAGTATGTGACTCCGCACGCATATGTAGGCTAGCATTGGTGCAAGTAGTTATTGGAAACATTAAGAATGTGAGTTTTCATATAATAATTCCATGTTAAAGTTAAACCAAGAACATCCATATTTAATCAATAATTATTTTAGTAATCAATTGTAAGGAAATATACACTGAATTCAACAATTATATCTTCAAGTGATACATTTATATTATTATATTTTGCTTAAGTCACTAAGATTAGACGAGTGATGGAGGATTTAAATTAGATTATTACAGGTCACTGGTTGCGACTTATGTGCCACAAATTTGTAGGGAAGATAACGAGTAAATCACGTTATGGTGCCTAGGTACTTGAAAAGAAAGTTGTAATGATAGCAATGGACAGAGGAAGTGAATGATGAAAGGATATGAAAAACGAAGAAGGATGATGAATTATTTGTATAAAATGCAATTCAATATATCTATATCAATCCCACAAAAAAGGTTGGTTTTCATGCACTAGACTCATCATCAATTTTGTTGAGGACGCTTCATTTTGAGAAGATGGGAGAGTCCTGCAATAACATGTAAACGACTATTTGGGACACCTGTCTTTGCAAGGGCCTTTCCATTGTTGTCAAGAAGCACAAAGCAAGGAACATAGCTAACATCATAATTAAGGAGCTGCAATTTGAAGATTTAAAAACAAGTCAGCAAGAAGTTATAATGAACAAAGTTTATTCTCCTGAGGTTAAACAAATAAATAACATATCCAATTATTCATATACAACAGTATCCTCAAGCTATAAAAGATAGCAAAACCAATTTCATTGAAGATCATGCGAGAATATCGAGAAGTAATAGCGTGAATTATTTCCAAAGGAAACCCACGAAACTAGATTTCAAGTTCCACATCATTTCCAGAAATAGAAAAAGCTAAAGTATTCAAAGAAAATTTTTAAGACCATCCTAAATTTGGACCTCTACTATTTCCATCAAGTATGGGATAAAGGCCTCAGATCTCTAAATATATAATGTATTTGATCTTAAATTAAAAATTGATGCTCTTCCCATCATAGTTTTGAAAACCGGACCGACACGGCCGGTCCTACTAGTCGGACCGGGAACCGGGGAGAGGACCAGGTCGGTCATGCCAAGTGGATCGGGAATGCTTTTCGTCCGGATCCACCTGTAAAGACCCGGCCGGGTGTATGGTCCAACCGTCGACCCGGACCGGGTCGCTTTTTTAAAAAACGTAGTTGCTGAATGGCATCGTTTTTATTAGGTTTTCAAAATCAAAATTACTTTGGCTTTGCGACTCTACCTCGCTGTTCCAAAGTTCCTTCCAAGAGCTCGTTGTCGTGGCAGCACCGTCCAGTTTGCGCCGCTTCAAGAGCTCAGCTTTGAGCACGTCGCCGTCACAGCGCGGTTGTGTTGGTGTCGGTCTCGTCTTCCATTCACCCCATTTGAGAAGAAGGGTATAGGCTTTAGATGGAGCAGAGGAATCATAGCAAGTAGGAAGAAAGAGAAAACGGTGGCTGTAATCAATGAGAGAGAGAGAGAGAGAGAGTCTGGCTTTTTTTTTAACTAATGAAGTGAAGGTATGAGATGATGAGTGGTCACAGGTTAGTGGCAAGTAGCAGCAGCTTTCTTAGCTGACATGGAATTTAATATTACTGTACCAAGTACCAACTCAAGAATTGAATATCCATAATTGAAAACAAGTAGGGTTAACCACACGCTGTATTTTCTCCGGTGTGTGTTTGTTTTACACAATTAGTTTGAACGTGATTTTTTGTAAAAGAAAATTGACATTCAAATCAACCCTTTCAATACACATTGAATGTAATTTTTCTAAGTAAATATATTGGTGTTTAATGCAAAAACACAATCCTAAATACACGCCTTGAAGTGTTGAACTTGTTTAGGAACATATGTTGAAATTAAACTTATTTAGCTTATATTTGTGATCTTTGTTACTTGTTTGTTTGAACTTGGACAATGATTTTTTTTAACATTTTGGTGTCTAATTATCTATGTTGTGGAATTATATTAATTTGTGGTTTTTTTAAAAATATTTTAAGACAGGAATACAAAATTCATATTTTTTATTATAGACCAGGTCATACGGGTCAATTAGTGACTCACTGGTTCGACCACTGACCCGGTAACCCAGTACCCTAACAGATCAGTCATCGGGTCAGTTTTTAAAACGTTGCTTCCCATACCCCTCCAAAAAATTGATATTCCTTACCAAAACCATCATCTCAGGTTTCGCATAGAAATATCTCAAAATGGATCCCATTCATATCAAAAGTGGATGTATTGAAGGACAGATATATTAATATGGACCTAGAATGTAATGTTTTGAACTTTTGAGCTGAAGAGTGATCGTAGCATGGGATGGTACTCTCTGTTTTAATAGCATGTGCTAACAAATGAGATTATCCAAGGTATAATCCGACAGTTGAAAAGGTGAGGTTAAATATGGAAGCACAAGCAGCATTTGTGACAATGCACGCTGTACATAATCCAAGGGAAGATATCAGGTTAAGCCAATTTAAGCAGCAGCTGGAGTGTAAAGAAAATTAGCAGGGTTTGCATGTAAAGGTAATTCTGAAAGAATGAATAAAAAAGCCAAAAATATTCTCATGAAGAGTCAAGAATGCAATACTTCTTGAGAGGGATATATTGAGGATCACATTTAAAAAAAAATTAAAAATTGTGAAACAGGCCTGCATCTAAAAGAGGAGTAGAAAAGAAGGCTTGGAGCAGGGGACTGACATAGCGAGGTCCAATGGCTTAGTCAGGTCTCCCCATATGTGGTTCAGCATACTTACTCTAGGAGATAACATGAATAATTATTATATTAAGTTTTGCTAAGCCCCCTTGTCCCGTTTAATTCTTTCTACTGACCAAACTTTGATATTTAATCTTGTACACTTGAGTTAAAGAAGCAAAACAATATAAAATAACTTTCACAAAGCCACAAAGTGATAAGGTAGGATACACCAAGACAAAATCCATCATTATCCAATAACAGCTAACCCAATTTCCATAGCAGAAACAAATGACACTGGTAATAAACAAATATGTTAAACCATGTAAAAGTCAGATCCTGAACTAACAACACAAAAAAGATCACACAAAAAGGAAAAATAAACAGAAAGGCAGTTTATATGAAGTTATCCATTTCCATAGCACGAGTTTGTATCAAAAGTTCTTCCTTGATTTAGGCATACGGTGGAAAACCTAATATGTCACCAGCATTGAGCTAAAATATCACCTACTATGATAATGCATGAGAAATGGGAATTAGGGCTTGTTCGAATAAATGTCTCCATAAGCACTTACCTAAAAACTTATTTTTAACTTACACATAAGCTAATTTTTAGGTCATGGAGAAACTTATTTAATTTTTCTTCTCTTATAATTGTTTCTGAAAAAGTTTATCCAAACAAATCCTTAATTATAAACTACTTGTTTGGTTTCTGTTTGAGCAAAACATATACAAGTACTCTTAGAATTTTAGGGTTTGAACATAACTTAACAATACAAAACCGACTTGTAAGGTGAGGATTTTCCCCCACTTATATACTTTAATTTGGTCATATCACTAGTTGATATGAGATCTCCAACAAAACTGTTCATGCTATTGCATGGGTATTTAGCAAGTTTATGTTTCAAGTCTGTACGGCAAACGAGTAATTGACTTAAAAGGGATAACAACATGATTTTGTCCATGCCACTTTATGCAAATTAATTTATATACATAGAATTTATTTATTCCAATAGATAGAATTTGTTCTCATTAACGGAGTTTAATTGCTGTTATTGGGAAGAGTTTGCTTCTTCCAAACTTTATTAGGTTATGTTTTATTTTGCCTAGTTGCTTGTTGTCCATCCTTTTCTGTCTATATCTCTTCTGTGTTGCTAAATGGCTATTATCCTACAACAATTCAGAATCACAACATAAAGTTAATCAATAACAGTCACGGCATCACTTGTATACAAAATGTCCCTGGGATTTTTACTAAGCCCGAGAAATAACTTACATAAGCAATACCCATGTGAGTATAATGTTCTATCTATTGGAACAACTAAGGAACATTTTCTTCCTTTCTACAACTAATGTATGGAGAGTAGAAATCAGTGAGTTACAATCAAACTTCTTGAAGGTACTATATTAGATTAGATTAGATTTCTTCAAATATAGTATTTGAAGAAGAAAGGCAGGTGTGAAATGTAAAATGAGTGAGTAAGAAAAAGCTGTTAGAATGGGAGCAGAAAACAATCTTTATTTGAATGAATAGCCACTGATGAGCATAAAGGAAAGATATTAGAGAATGATACAAAAATATGAGTCTCTTGTCCCAATGTGCAGTCCAAAATGAAAGAATCCAAGAGTAATCTCAATTCCTATTGTTAGGTCAAATAAGTGAAAAAGAAGATACCTCAGGTAGCCAATTGGGGTTCTCAGCATCAGCCATGACAATGTTGAGCCAGTTAGAGTTCCTGCTTTCGACCTCGGAGACAAATTTGAGCAAGGAATTGCAGAGCCTGCACTTGGGGGAGTAGAACTCCACCAAAGTCGCCTCCTTCCCGCTCGCCAGAGCCGACGCAAACGCTCTCTGCTCTGCCTCCGACGACGACGCTGCCGCTGGACTCATTTTCTTCTTCCGACTCGGAAAAGAGCTCGCAAAATTGAAAGCGATTAAGCCCACGTTTTGGAGTGACTTGAATAGCCATGGACCCTCAAACTTGCAGGGACTAGGGTTAGAGTTAGAGTTATGGTTTGCATCATTCCATGGCCATTTTAGGCAAAACGCAGGTTGCTTGGGTTTAGCATTAGGGTTAGGAATCAAATCCATTTCGTTTCCGACAACAGGGACAGCATCAAATGATCAAATACTACAACGTCAGATAACACATCTACAGCTACACTACACTGCGGCAGAGGAATGGACTGTAGCAGTGTTAAAATATAGTACTAAGAGACTTTATCAATTTTAATTATTTTAAGCTTTGACTTTTAATTCAAACTATCATTTTATTTTCTTTTTTTGTGAATAACTAACATTTTAACTCTTAGAAGGGTAAATATTTTTTTTATATAATTAATTATATAAATCAAATATCTTAATACTCAATTAACCTATTAAAGAACCAATTCAAAAAATATTTTGATTTCAAATTAATCTTTAAAAGGTTCAATTGATGTAAAAAATGAAAGATGAAATTGATGTTCAAGAATATTTTTATATGGATTCATATGTTCATTTAGTCAACATTTTAATACAATCTAAAATAATTGTTTTGGAAGTTCCCCCCCCCCAAGCTGGGTAATTCGCGCTCTCTTCGATTATTGTTATCGCTGGATTTTTCGCTACCTACTCGCATCACTACTATCTAGTTTTAACTTCCCACTCAGGGTTCTGCTGCATTCCTGCTTGGTGCATGGAGAAGTCTTTCAAGCAATAAATTTGAATGGAAGTTTATAATGTGGAATATTTGGGAAAGGAAGCCATAGTCTTTAATATTTAATACATTAATAGCAAATTTGAATACTTAAAGAGGTGTTTTAGCTTGAAAATATTCAGTTAAGAACCTTTTTAGCATAACAATTTGCAACCAAATGTCTTCATATCTGATACTAAAATATTATATGGATTACGAAACAACAGATCGCTCCATAATTCAGTGGTTAAAATAAACAAATATGTAACAGCAACAAGGCCAACAACGCTGCCAATACTTCAAAACAATCCTAATATGACAAACATGCAACAAAAAGGCGAATTCTTTCCTTGGATCTTCATAATTCATATGCGTAAACATAATGGTCTACAGTTTGCAGATTACAATTAACAACCCCCCTAAGCTTCCTATCAACCACTATGTTAAACAAGTTTAAAAAATCAAGCTTTCTACTAAACCAGTAACAGAAGAATGCATATTACACATACGCACATATTGATTTCACTAGTGTCTCCCGTACACAAGCCGGAAATCACAGTTCTAAAAGGAAGAGCAGACAGAGATATCATTAATTACAAGAACTGACTTCATATGGAAAATATTTCATCCATTTAGACAAGGCAACAAAGAAAATGTAGCTAAATATCCAGAGTTGAAATTGGTCCCAGATAATCCCCTTCCAAACTGACCAATGCCTGAAATTCCCTTTCTGCCTCCAACCACTTTGTACCTATCACTGAGAAGCGAACCGTGACATCTTTTCCAATCTTTGACATTTTGTCATTCATGAAGCATGCGTTTTCACCAGGAACATATTGGTAATCAGGCATCTTCAAATGTGAGAGATAGACATTCTCAATTGGACCACATCTCATGAAAACTCCATGCTTCAGAACCTTGTGGACAACACCCTCTAATATCTCATCCTTGAAAAACTTGAAGGTGATGGCATTAAAAACCACAGGGAAGAGCACATCCCCAGTATGTTGTCTGACCTTTCCTTCCCCTATTTTCTCCAGTGTGGTCACTGCAAGAAAGTATCCCAGATCTTTGGTGGCCTTCTTCACAGCAAAGTCACTCAGAAGGCGGACGATGATTGCCCTATGAAGCATCAGACCTTCTGGTTGTAGATTTTCAGCAGCGATGATGACATTCCATTGCAGCTGGACTTTGAGAAACATTGTTTATTTCTTCCTGGTACTTCTGGCATAGAATAAAATGATATTAGAGTGCCATTATATATATATATATATATATATATATATATATATCTAATTCAAAAGCACAAGTATTCTTCAAATTAAAAGTTTGCAGTACATGCTAATTAAACTGATGGATATCAAAATTTTGATCCTAGGAGAGTAATGCCCAAAGTTAGTTGACTGAAATCCAAATAATGACCATATGCAGTTGCTGGAAGCCCTTTTAGTTCACAACCTTTCAATTAAAGACACACATGTTTCTACTTGCTATATAAAACCTGAATAGATACAAAAATTTTCTACTTCATGACCTTTGAACACAATTTTTTTCCATAAAGTACAAAAAACATTACCATATACTTCATCAAAAATACATCCCAAAGCTGTTAACTTGTAACTATGACTATAGTTGCAATAATGGTGATATGATTACTGAAGAAACTGCCGGAAAATGCCCAAAAGTTGTTTTGACACAAATCAAAATAACAACCATGAGCAGTTGCTATAACCAAATCATGGTCATCAATTATGATGCCATTCTTTCAAATATAACAATGCAAACCCTGCAATGATAGGAGCCTCGTGCACTTGACCACCACTGCTTTTATTGGCAGATGCGCAGGGGTTTGACTCAAGGTACAAGCAACAGTGTTGACATAAAGCCACCAAAGCAAAGGTTTCTAAATACCAGCAAAAAATCATTTAGAAGAAGAATATAAAATGAAAAAGTGAGTACAGAGCAGCAAAAGAATACACTATTTAGCAAACACACACACACAGAGGCAAATGTTGAAAAGTCATGTGCATCCGTTTGTTTCCACTTGGTAATTAAAATTTACATGCGCAAATTTGAGACAACCCAAGTGATGTGCCTCTGTTTTCACTTGGTAAATACAATCTAAATGTACAAATTTGAGACAACCTACAGATTTGAGTGTTTGTTTATCCATTTTTTTTTATATTTTTTCAGAAACCAATTTTGCTAAGAGAGACAAGTCAACCCACACGACCACACCAACACTCCCTATCTTGATCATAGACCCCTAAAGAGGAAGAGCAACAATCTGCTACAGCACTACTGCAGGAACAAGAAAACAAATATCTAAAAGTTCCATTTTTTTCTTCACACCTTAAACATGAACAGGTGTCTTATTTATACCAGAAACAATGACAAAGAACTAGGGATAGCTAACATAACATTTAAAAACAAGTCACTAAGACATTCCACACCAGACACAGAAATATTAAAATTAGATATTCTACAAACAAAAACCTTGGTTTTGGGATTTTAAAAAACCTAATCCGAAACGAAAGCCGTTCTTACAGAAGAATAACAAGAGGTTCGCACAAGCAAAACTAAAAGGGTTTAATTAATAGGGGAAAGCGAATCGCTGAGGTAGAAGCATATTAGGAAGCAGAAAACATAAATGCATAGCTGAGAGGCATTACCTTAGGATGATGAGTAGCGAAGCGAAAACAAGAGTGAGTCAGTGAGAGTGAGGAACGAAACGATACAATAAAGAAGGGTGGGATTTAGTTTAGTGCGAGTTGCTCGCCTCTACTTCTCTAGGCTTCACCCTTCGATGTCTGACACGTGTATAACAGAAAACTGAAATCATCTCAGTAATATTATGAGTTAGTCTATCACTAGTATTACATATTTTTAAATAATAATAATTTTACATAATCTAGTAAGTAATTCTTTTTTATATATATTTTACATAAATTAAAATAATTTATATTTATTTTCAATTATAAATATTTTTAAAATAATTAATTTTAGGAAAAGTTATTCAAAGTAACTTTTAATTTTAATTAGATCTTTTAGTTTTTTATTTTTATGTGTGCACCAAATATATTCTTAATTACATACTTAAAAAAATCAGTTATTTATCACACATCTCATTGATTTTATTATTTTGAAAAGTTAAAAAAGGTATTAAAAGTTATTATTTTTAAAAAGTTTTTCTTTTACAGAAAAAATTATAAAAAGTAGATTCTATATAATATTGCTATTTTATTTTTTCAAATTACGCATAATTTAATAAATATTTTATTATTAAAAATATTAATATAGATAATATCTATGAAAAAAATTCATGAATAACATTAAACAAATGCCCATATAACTCAATTTAAGTACACATATTATATACGTAAATTCATTAGTATAAATTACATTTAATAAAATCTAAATATTCAGTTACATCAAATTGATTCTTAAAAATTATTAAGTTAAATTATAAAACGTAAAAAAAAAAAATTAGTCAGCCTTTTCTTTTTTTCGTTTACTTTTTTCGTTGTTTTATTCCTCCATCTCAGAATTGCAACCCCCTCATTTTTTCTGGTTAATCTCGTATATCTCACTCTTTTATCTCAAAAACTGAATCCCATACTTTATTATAGTTACCCTCTTCTGCCTTACCTTCTCCTATCAAAATCCAACTCCCCTATTTTTTTATTTTTTTTTACTAATCCTCTATTTCATTACCTTATCTTAAAACCTTAGCCCCCATTTTCAATTGTGGTCATCCTCTTCCACTTTACTTTCTTATCTCAAAAACTTTAATTCTCAATTTTTTCCGATCACTCTCCCCCGCCCCAGTCCACCATCTCAAAATCCCAACACTCATTCTTTTCGGCCACCAAGTTGAGAGTATGATGTGTATGCCTAGTTACTAGGTGAAAGATGTTGGGTAAATCTATACATTAGATAAGTGCATGTGTACGTTATGTAATACCCAAATAAAGGTAAGTGAGGGTTTATACCCCATAAAAAGATTATATGAAGTCGTCCTAGTGGGACAAATATGAAAATTTAAGGAAAAAGAAAAGACACATTTTCATTCAACATGACAGTTAAGTAGGACCGTGGTGAAGGATCGAGGATTATATTTAAGGTTCAGGTGCTTAAAATACCAGTAGACTTAGGCTTAATCACAAAGGTAAAAACTCTAAGTGCTAGAGAAATAATAAAGCATAGTGTAGTGAAATGATGATGATATCCTATTTGCAAAATAGTTGCAAGGATGGGTATTAAATGAAAAAATGAGAGATGAATAAGATAAGATATATTAGCTAGAATAAGGAATAATTCTTAGAAACTTAATGAAAAGTGAGACTCTGATAGTTAAGAAAAAGATCAATAGGATAGTAAAATTAGCTTAGAATACTTAGAACACTCATTCTTGTAAGAGTATATGTTTTTCGGGTTCAACGCAATTGGATGTTCCTGAGGAGGAGTTTGGAGCCGCTTACAGAGAATAGATGTTTTGAGTTATGTACCTCCCAATGGATGAGAATTTGTTTTAAATTTTATGTATAATATTTTACACGATGTATGATACCTTATGCCAAGAGTTGTAACAAGTTTTATAATAGATGTATGTTTTTAATTTTTGCTTGATCTCCAAAGTTGGAATATTTTGAGTATTCCTTTTGAGGCACCTACATAGACAAGTTATGGTAATACCTCTTAATTAGAAATTAGAATGTTATAATTCTCACTTCTTCTCTATAAGTTTTGAATCCAATATTAATTCATACGGGGTTAAAAATGCATATAGCTAGTAACATTGACAATGCACACTAATGATGACTATAGAATTGAGAATATCTCACATTATTTATAAAATTTAAATATTATATATGTCTATTTTTTAATCAACATTTTTCACCTTTTTCTTTTATGCTTGAAAACTATTTTTTAAATGTAAAGTTAACAAATAAAAAATTCGACTTTACTATTATCACAAACGTGGGCTATTGCTCGACTAAAATATCAATAAATTAAAGATATTTGTACAGATCACGTTACCAAATGATTGCAACAAGTTTTAATAAGTTATTAATTCGCATTAGGTACAAATCTCTCACAATTCTAGCCGTAGAGTCTTTCACTGTGTAACACTGCATAATATAGTAGGGCAAACCATATTTAATCTTATTTTATTTTATTTTTGGTAATATGATATATTTTTTTCATCAAAGATTAACAACTATACAGAATATACGAAAGAAACAAAGTAGAAAAGCAAACAAACAAACTTAAAGGACACTAGATAACGTTAAAGAAAATCTTGTTATAGGCATTTTAACGTTTGACTGATTTCTTATAACAAAGAAAAAGTTCATGCTAAAGAAACAAAACGAATCTTCCATCTAACGATCGATTTAATTTCTCTTTTAAGCTTTTATTTCCAACCCTCATATGTCTATAAGCATTATTGTTTTTGGCAAACACACATTCTCTTATGCTTCTATGTTCTAGCTTTGTGATCATAAGTACTTCGCCCACCCCGAGATGTTGCTATTACTCTTAGTAACCAAATTGATCCAAAAGTGCATGGTACATAGCTTTCTAACTTACGTATGCTAACATTTTAAGAAAATATTAATTAATTAAATATATATATATATATCTTCGATATATTATTCACTTGTGTCCATCAATATCTCAATAATAATTTTTGTTATTAGAAAGAAACGAAAATATTATCTCCTTTATTAATGGTTAAGTGTTAGGTTTGTCTCTATTGATATAATCTTTATCTATGAAAATTAGTTTGTTACTAAATATTTGAGATATTCAAAGACTATTTTACTTATTATAATAGATAATTTTGATGCATAAAAATAATACTACATACTATTTAATTATATATCATTCAGCTATTATGTATTATAGTATTGTCAATGTCGACTCATAATTTTTATATTAGCAATTTTATTTATTCAAAATATATTAATGGAGACGATATCTCTTTTTTTATATCGAGACAATATCTCTTTAATTTCAAATTATTAAAATTGTTTCACACAAATAAAAATATTCTAAACAGTTTATCCTCGTATCCAAAGCGATGATTTTTTATATTATTAATTATTAATACTTTTCCAAGTTACATTGTTAAATGATTATATAATAGTTAATTGAGAAATGATGAAAGTTTGATGGTAATAGTAATTTATTTTCTCCTTGTTATATAATGTTATACCATGAGAGTCCGAAGGTAAGGAGGAGATTGAGACAATCCTGTAATCAGCTACAAGAGAATACAGCTTAAACTAAAGTGGACAGAGTTCAGATTTAAGTCCTTTTCAATCTGGATGCCATGCTTCAGTGGTTTGTATGGCAGTTTGCATGAACATTTGGTCATATATAGCTAGAACTATATTACATTTTTTTTCCTGATATACCAATAATAATATCATTATATTTCCCAAAAGCAAAAGTTTGCCCTTATTCACTTCAGACACAAGAAAAAGAAATAAATTCGGTGCAATTCCAATAAAATCCAAGGTATATCCTGAGTGTGATCTCACAGTTAGTTGACATAGCTGCCATTCTGCCAAAACCCACAAGGGTACATTGTGAACTCCACATGAGAGCAGCATGTTTCACGGTTAGAGACCACCATATCGGAAGCTACTTTATTTATTATTCTGTTTCTGTTTCTGTCCCTTTTTTTTTCCCTAGTAATCTCTATGCTAAAGTAACTATGCCAAGTTTAAACTCACACGCACTCCAGCTTATAAATAATAACTTGTGCACCACCACCCAAAGCACAGGGCAAAGCATCATTTGCTTTCAAATACAAACCTAAGAGGATACTATACTACTCTCAGATTGAATCACCATGGCACAACTGTCCAATGGAACTTCAAGTACCACTTTGATCCCAAAGAGTGGCACTTCTTCGATCGCACATCGTGCAAGTTTGCCCAACCCATTTGATCTTACTGATGATCAGATCCTAGACATTGTTTATCTGGCTCACCTCAATGATGATGAAACTTGCGACACCGATAAACTCTACAACCTTGTCTCCAACATTATCCTTCGGGTAATTCGCGTCGGTTTTCTCAATTATTTTTGGTTTCTACCTTGTCACATTATCATATTCAATAATACAGATAACATCATTAATTATTATCAATCTTTTAATTTGATGTCCCTTGTATTTTTTAAAGAGCATCATATATAAGAAAAGCTATATGCCTATATGAGTCTATATCTTTTATTTAACAAGAGTAGCTAACTTCTAAACTTTTTAATTGTTTTACAGAGTCAATCCCCGATTTCCGCAGCCAGTTTCAAACCAGAATTCCTTACACTGAAGCTGATTTCTTGCCAGGTTAATTTTTTTTTTATGTACATGTTATGGGATTAATTAATGATCTGACTGGTGTGTCTACTGTCTAGTATATAATTTGACGTATAAAAAACGGTGACACAGATGATATCCACACGTAGTGCTGCGCATTGCGTACACCAAACAACAATGTGGATCCTTCAACACCTGAAATGCTACTCCTGGGATGCGAAGGCACTGATAGCCATAGCTGCTTTGTCTTTGGAGTACGGGAGTTTCGTTCACCTTACTCAGTTTCAAACAAACGACGTGCTCGGAAACTCGCTGAGGCAGCTGAATCAAGTTCAGAACAGGAATGCCTCTGCTGTTGGCGAACTTGTCACGTACATAGTGCAAGTGTTTCAACACATCAACGAGTGGGCGACGTATGCTGCTGATGGCTATGATCCAGAGGACGTGCCTGACTTGACAGAAGCCTTCCAAGCCATCCTTCTTGTTGTATACTGGTCAATTGCTGCCACCGTTGCTTCCACCGGCAACCTCATCGGTGTATCGTAAGTTGTTTGTTTAGACCACATGTATCTTTAACTAAAAATAATTTGAATGAGTCGGATATGACTATTATAGGTGACAAACTGAAACAACTTCACATTACTTTATCCATGCACTCCGTGGAATTCAACTCATTATTTCATATAATGCATATATTGTAATCTAACATATCATGTGAAACACTTCTCAATCTGCCAAACCAATGCCACTGACTTTGGAATTATATATGTGTCATAAAATGTGAAAGAAATGCTAATTCTTTGTTATTGATTGAAATTTATCAACAAGTGGGATTCATTGAATAAAAAATAAGGCTCAGATTATCTCAGTCAGCAAAATGTGTTGCTCTTTCCATAATATAACTTAAATTGTTTGTTTTTACAGGAACTATAAATTATCAGAATATACATTCAGGCTTTCCACTGCTGTTAACAAGTTGACAACTCATCTTTCAAAAGTCAAAGAGCAAATAGGTTGACAAATTAATTGCTTCCTGTTCTTTCAAACCAATTAAGATCCATACAGCTATACTAAGAGTTTGTCTTTATTTGTTGCAGCCAATGTACGAGATTACATTACCATCAGGAACATCTTTGACAAGCCAAAAGATATTGTGGATCTTTTGAAGGCTCTGATCTATCCCCAACAAAAGGGAGCAGAGAATCCCAAGATATTTGAAGGGACCAACCTAGTTACAAGGGTTAGTTTGTTTTGTACGCCCTCAGTCCAATTATAATTTTTATGTATGAATAAAAAATTGTTCCAAAATAATATTTAAGATGAACAACAAAATCTGAAAATGAATTAGTGATGATATAAAATTAATTTTGTAAAATTAATACTCTGTTCATCTTTTTATTACTTTTTCATGGTCGGTAGGATTACAATTATTTTGGAATTGAGGAAGTAATTTTTGTTGTATTGGGTGTGTTGGAATTAGAGATGTAGATAGACACAGTTGAGTGATTAACTGATTATGTTGTGTTTTTGAAATTTATGTCCTAAACAGGGCATTGAAGTGTTCAGGCAGAAACATGTGTTGCTCTTCATCTCGGGTCTCGACAGCATTGAAGATGAGATTTCGCTTTTGAATTCAACGTATGAAAGATTGCAAGAAGATCCAAAAGAAGCAAAAGGCTTCAAGAAAGAAGATTTCAAGATATTGTGGATCCCGATTGTGGTTGAGTGGAGCCAGGGTAGAAGGGAACAGTTCAAAGCTTTGAAGAGTGGCATCAAGTTTTATGCAGTGGAATACTTCTTTGAGTTACCAGGGCTCAAGATAATAAAAGATAAAGAAAGACTGAATTTTGAGATTCAGCCTATTGCCCCGTTGTTCAGCTCTAAGGGTACCCTATTGAATGAAAATGCCCTGGAAGTGATCTTTGAATGGGGCATAGAGGCCTTCCCTTTCAGGAAAATTGATGGGGATGAACTTACTCTGAAATGGAAGTGGCTTTGGGATTTAATCCTAAAAGCAACACCTGGACTGCAGGTACTCTACAATTTTTCAACTTTCTTCTTAAATAATTATTTTTCTCTATTGGCTTAAAAAGACACTCAACTAACTTAGTGCTTATAATTTCCAATTAGTGTTGAGATACGTATTTTAAGACTTCAATTTTCATAAATTGTCATACTGTATCAATCAACTAAAAATTATTTTGAATATATATTTTGTAATAATTTCTATAAAAATAAACAATTTAATAATTCATAATAATTTTGTGTTTGGATACCAATGTAAACAAGTATTTATCTTTTTTGATATATAAAAAGATATATTTCAATAAAATAAAATTTTTCAAGTTATCATGACATTAATATAAAATATCTATTAATTTGTTTGATGATTAATCTTTATTAAAATTAGATTGGATTATTTTTAATGAAATTTCTCATTTCAATCACAATTTTTTTCATTTAAAAAAACTTAAATGTCAGATTTTATTTAAAGGGAGTGAGTCCCTAAATAAGCATTTCTTTATATGTTCTAAAATTAAAATTAGTTAATTTTTTAAAAAGGAATAGTGATTTACTTATGTATGAAATATTTAATTTTACAATGTGAATCAGGTCAAGGAGAACAGATACATCTTTATCTTTGGAGGTGCGAACAATACGTGGGTCCAAAACTTCACACACGAGCTGTCAAAGATAAAAATGAACGAGAGTATCCAGCGTGCAGATATCATAATAGAGAACTATGAACTGGGGAAGGGGAAGGGTGAACTCAACAACAGTGTTCCAAGTTTCTGGATTGGCGTGGAAAGGAAGAAGCAAAACAAGAAGCACCAAGAGGCAGTCGACTGTGAGATTCAAAAGATTGTAAAGTGCTTATTCTGTCTCAAAAGGGACCCACAAGGGTGGGCCATTCTCAGCAAAGGGCACAACATTAAGCATCTCTGTCATGGCCAGGCTGTTTATCAGACCGTGACTGAGTTTCAAAACTGGAAAGAGAGAGTGTTTGAGAGAGAAGGGTTTGACATAGCCTTCAAAGAGTACTATGATGCCAAGGAGAAAGAGATATTTGCTACTCAACCATGTGAGGACTACACTTCAACTTCGAGTGTCATAGCTACCATAACATGCCCAAATCCCACGTGTGGCCGTGTCATGGATGTGTCTTCTGTTAACTATAAGTGTTGTCATCGTGATGATGCTTTGAACTGTTGAGTTTGAATGTCTGATTGTTCAAGTGGAAGGAAGGAGGAGTATCTGCCATAGTTTAATTTGCTTTTCTCTCATTTTGATTTGTTTACTATGCATCGTGTCATATGATATATAAACCACCTGGTTTGCCCCTTCAATGGGTAGACATAGCTAGAATAAGAGTTTATCTTTTGTATGTCCCTCTTTCGTTGAATTTCTTGATTGAATAAAGGTACTATTTAAGCATCCGCAAAAGTTGAACAACTCTATTTCTATTTAGTTTGTTCCTTGTTACTTTTGCATCTTTCACTTATCACTTCTCTTTGGTATCTTATTAGATTCAAGTCAAGTTTAGGTTCTCATTCTTTAATTATTTTTTCTTATTAGGTAATTAAAAAAGTTAGTTAGCTGAAAAATTATCTTATTAAATTATAAGTATTTGGTAAAATTAGTTGTTGAAATAATTGAAACATGCAGAATGTCGAAAAAAATGATAAACTCATAATTCATTTTAAAAAAGGTAATTAAAAATGGATAAATATATTAAGAATAAAAATGGAAGAAAATATAAAAGTAAAAAGTTAGTGTTTTAAAATAACCTAATTTAAGTAGCATTTTAAAAAATGTTAAAAGCTACAAAGAAACTATGAAAATATTTGTTTACCGAATAGTTAAATAAGTTTTTCAATTAGTAAAAAAAGTTAAAACTAATTGAAATGTCTTATCGATCATAGTTTTAATTTATAATATTTTTTATTGTAAGAATCGAAGATAATGTTAAAAAACTTACAATAACTTACACACCCTGCTCAAATTAATTTCTCCAAACAAAGATTATTAACTTATTTATAAGTAAATTTTAGTTTATGAAAAAAATTATATATTTATTTTCTAAAAGTGTCTATGAAGAAATTTATCTAATTAGACCCTTAATTTTTTGTAATTTTGAAAAAGAAATAACTAATAAAAATAATATTTACAAAAGAGTGTGTTACTAATATTATTTTAAAATAATAATATTTATTAAAGATTAATTTTACTAAAATATCTTTACTCTCTTTTATTTTATAAGTACATCATTAAGGATCTCTACTCTCCAAGACAATAATAATATTTAATAGGGACAATATTCAAATAAAAACTTTAATCTTTAATTTATCTAAATAGGAAAGGTTAATCAATATGAAAAAATAGGCTAAAACAACAATCAATATAAAATGGAGGGAGTAATTTGTATTCCACCCGTAAAATTTAACTAATTTTTATGCTAATTAAAAGAAAAATAATATCATTAAATTCTTTCTTAAAAATATAATTTAATTCTACTAATCATGTTTAAAATATTTTTTTTATAAATTATCTTTCATTAGAATTTGATACAAGAATAAAAAGTTAGCTATCAAACCTTTTTTTCCGCTTATGATTGAGTCTCGATGGAGCATTAGTTTTTTTTTTTTTTTTTTGTTGGTTTACCAGTGGTTTTTGTTTAGGAACAAACACGGAGATTTTTTTTAAAAAAAATCGGACACATGATTAAACCAGTGAATATACTAATTTAAAGTTTGTTAGTTTAACTTTCATTATAGTTAAACCGACAATAATTAAACTTATGTTTTTAACTATTATATTTTAAGTAATAAAAAAATAAAAAATATATAGGAAATTAGTATCTAAAAACTGTAAATTAATAAAAATAACTAAATTATATGACTAAATTTTAGTTTTTTTTAATTCATGTAAATTTACACTTTAGGGACGAAAATTGGAATAATTTAAATTTACAAATACTAAACAAACAAAAAAAACTTACAGAGAATAAAATTTTAAAAAAACGAACTTATATTAATTAAATTCATATTTAAAGGCTTTAATTTAAAAAATCATCCAGGATCTTGTGATCCTTGTTAAATGATTTAGCTTAAATTCTTATAATGTTATATAATATAATTATGAATTTAATTATTATTCCTAATTAGATATTGAAACATAACGGCTAAACGGTAATTTAGCATGAAGTCATAGTGATGAAGACAATGCAAAAATAAGCACATGATGATTTTAAAAAAAATAAACAAACAAACACATGAAGGAGTTGTTTTTGGATCATTATAATATTAGTGTGAAAACATCTGTTAAATTTATTGATATTAATCTATGTTAAAAAGTCTAATTAGTTTATCTTTAGGTAAAATTTTCATATTAATCATATTTTTTCATTAATAATAATCGAAATAATGATTTAAACTTGAAACTTTATTTAAAAGAAACCAATAGAAATAGTGGGATTAATGACTTATTTTACTTTTTAATTAAAATAAATAAAAATTAAAGCAAAATTGAATTGAAAAAAAATCATATTCAACTATAATGATAATTTTGTAAACTATTTCATACGAAATTGTTTATATCATTTATTAATTTTATTTTACTCAATGATAATAATAAATAAAATAATGCACAGACTTTAATTAAATCCTAGTTTGTTTGACGGTGCTTCTGATTTAGAAATTCTTAAAGCTTCTTTAGTGTAAGATCTTGAGTAAGGATCTTGAATTCAAGATCTTATATTCACTATATCTCTCAATAAAGGAGTTGATGAGATCTTCAACATGGAGGATGAGTTCTTATAGAAGATATATTGTTCAAAAAAGAATAATTTTTCTTCTTTTTTTCTCTATCCTTAATATCTCAAAATAAAATCTACCATTAAAGTAAAAAATGGAAGAGATATTGAGATATTTTTAATCCTACTTGACATTATAAGTCTAAAAAAATAGTTTAAAATTTCAATTTAAAATTTATCTCTACTTACTAAGTAGTTTTTTTTTTTTTGATAGGCTCTTAGTAAGAAGTTATGCTATTTGTGTAATCTTCCCCTCCCCCTACTTTATTTTTCCTTTTCAATTATAATCATTTGAGGAAATATCTGCTTGTCTTTGTAAAATTTCAACCATGCAAATTACAAAGTAGTCCCCTACGATTAGTCATAAACTAATATATCATTTTGGTATATGTTTGCTTTAATTTTTAATTGTGCTTTTGTTTTTTGAATTATAATTTATAACTCTGAGCATTTTCTTTTTTTTTTTTCATCGTCCTAACCCCTCTAATAATCCTTCATATTTCGATCCAGTAGAAGCACGTTGTGGCAGTTTCTCTTCTGCAATCCTTCTCCAGTCGAAGAAAGACAAGAAACATCAACAATTTCCTAACTATTCCTTTTCCTTTTTAATTTTTCACGCGAATGTAACATTATACGATAGAAACAAAGCTTCTCTATTTTATTTTATTTTTACAGGCAAAGAAATGAATTTTATTGATATTTTCCCAACACAACGTACAAGGTTTACAATGGTTGCTTTGACAACAAAGCTTCTCAATTGCATACAAACTTTTCTATAATTAGAAAATGATGCAAACAAACTTGAAGAACACGAATAGTGTAAAAGATAATTAAACATACTTGTTAAAGAATATTTCAATCGTTAACTGGCTACCATAAAGAAAAGGGTTCCTACTAAAGAAAAAGAACGAAGCTTCCTTATAACGAATTAATTTCTTTTTTAGCCTTTCTTATACACAAACAGGTCCTGTCATGTAACAAATCTTTTTCTTTATACTTTGAGACATAAGAGAATCGATGAATTACCATAATGCTAAAGCAAGACATATCTCAATGAAGAAGAAAACAACAATAATTGCTATAAAGTTTGAGTTTATTGACAATCTTTTTATTTTTATATCCACACTTATCAAAAATAATTTGTAATTATAATTTCTGTTATTACCCTTTTACTTATAAAGATTTTTGTTGGCTAAATTTTGATTAAGTGTATTAATTAGTAAATCTATTAGCATTTCCATTTACTTGTTATACACATTTCTTGTCAGGAACGTATGATTATATATAATTTCTTAAATTAAGTTGATTAAGTAATTTTTAACAATGTTAAATTGAATGTAACTATCATATGAATGTAGTGGGTGACGAAGAGAGTAACTTATCGATAGATGATGATCAATAAGTATTTTTGTAATTCATTATAAATCTTGATGAATTTCTAGAATTTACCTCACATAAATTTTTATTTATAAAAAAATTCCTATAAAATTTAAAATTATGAGTATTTATGGTTATAAATTTACCTGTGATCCAATTTGACCAATTATATCGAGATGAATTTTCGAAGTGTTTGGATAAAATTTAGCTCATACCATATAATTAAATTAATTATTAAATATAAAATTCATTAATTTTTAGTTTCCAGTTTATTGAATTATTTAATTAAATCACCCATGATTTTCTTTTTCTTTTTTAAGTTGTTGTGTTTATCTCTATTTTGATTTTATTTATGTCTTCTCATACTAATATAATTTGTTGTTTTTATCTAAAATAAAAAATTACATTAACATTAAAATCATTAATTTTATTAATCAAATATTTTATTTAATCTCTTTTAAATATATTTAATCATTATATATTTATAAAACTTCAAACAAAGAAAAATTAATGTTTTAAAAAAATTATTTTTTAGGAAATAAAAAATTTAAACACAATTAATCTAATCTATTTGTGATCGGATTAGATTTGATTGAATTGTAAAAACAATAATATAAATCCGATCAACTCAACCTATAATTGGGATTAGATCCGACCAAACTGATCGTTAACGTTAACATCCCCAATCTGAAATCATTATTTTTGTTTCCTAATGCTCATTTTAGAGTAAATATATAACTGTATTTAGATTATTTTTTTAAATATCATATATTGACTTAACATGATTTAACGGGCCACTTGTGAAAGACACTCGAAATGATTACTCGATTAAATAGTAATAATAATAATAATAATATTTAATAATAATAATAATAATAATAATTTCAACTTTTCATGGAATCAAAACTAAAAAGATTACGAGAACTAAAATCAAAACTCAGTTGTTTAAAAAGGGCTAAAAGCATTCTTTTTAAGTTATTAATGAGTGTAAATAGCCAAATGAAAGTGATGATGATCCCATAATTAATAGCTCTAAATTTTTTTCAGAAAAAAAAAAAATAGACATGGTTGTATCTGAACTCTAAATAGACATGAGTTAATGTTCTTTAGTCCGCTTCAATTTTTATGAATAAATAAACTACCTAAAATTTACAATAAAATTATAACAAAATAAAACAAGAGTATCCAAAAGCAAAAGCTTGCTTACGTCCAAATTCGCACTCAAACAGACAAAGAACAGCTTCTTCTATATATATATATAAAACGAAAAAGATACAAAGAAAAGCAGAGGTTGGTAAAACAATTCATCTTGAAAAAGCAATTATACCCCAGATATTGTACCTCACACTCCTTCAGAATCCTATTACTCAATGGTATATTGCAAAATCCCCATCATTGCAACATGTTTCACGCTCATATCACATCCCATTCAGAAGCTACTTTGCATTTTGTCTTTTCCCCGCTCAACTTTCCGTGTCTTTATAAATACGGGAAGCAACAACATCTACATCACAACAAGGAAAGGTCTCCTCTGCTCTCAAAACACAAACCTCATAAGATACAAATCACCATGGCATTGGTACTGTCCAACACAGCTTCAAATGGCACCACTCCACAGCAGAAAGATCAACTCCCCAACCCTTTTGAGCTTCAAGACTCTCAGATCCGCCACAAGGTTTATCTCACCCATGTCAATGATGAAAAAGAGTTCGACAGGGATGTCCTTTTCACCCTTGTCTCCAACACTCTCAACTCTGCCTCTGCTCAACTTTCAGCAGCTGCTGTAATTACCATTTACATATTTATTTATATATGAGAAATATTAGTGATATTCCCGCTCACTTTTTTTCTAACACTCTTTCCATGTTTAGTTGAAATTTATGGAAATCACCAAGTTTAAGAAGTCTCACTTCTCATCTAATGACTCTCTCTCCTGATGATATAGAAGTGAGACTGATCAAAATCCATAATTTTCAATAAATTTTAATCAATGATGGAGTAAGTGTGTGTGTGTGAGAGAGAGATAGAGTGCTGCTAGCATTTCTATGTACCAATGTAATAACTCTGCATAACTTGTCATTATTATACCTTAACCTTAGCAAATGAAGTCATACGTATAAACAAATTACACATGGTATGGTACAAATTATTATATATAGTACAACTAACATTTAATTGTTTTGTCACAGACTTCTGTTACAAGTTTCAAACCAGACTTCCCTACACTTAAGCGGCTTTCTTGTCAGGTTATTATATCATATATTGATTAATTTACTTTTTGTGGTTTTTACATTTTAATGTGGTGCGAATGATTGATGATTGAAACTGGTAACAAGTAACAGATGATAACCACACGTGGAACTCCAGAATGTGCACACCAGACAGCACTTAGGATCCTTCAGCAACTGAGTGGCTTCTCGTGGGATGCGAAAGCACTAGTAGCTGTAGCTGCATTCTCTTTGGAATATGGAGAATTTTTGCGCCTTGATCGGGTTCAAGCAGCAGACCAATTTGGGAACTCACTGAAGCAGCTGAACCAAGTTCAAATCAGCAGAAGGGTCCCTGCAGATATGACTGACCTGGTCACAGTTTTAGGAGAAGTGCTTAATTACATCAATCTGTGGGCAAAATGGTCTGCCATGGATTACGACACAGAGGCTGTGCATTCCTTGCAAGCTGCCATACAAGAGATCCCTCTTGTTGTGTACTGGACAATTGCTTCCACTGTTGCTTCTATTGGCAACCTTGTTGGTATATCGTAAGTTTCTCTCTATTTGCTTCATCCTGCAATTGCAAACTAACATAATTCTATAAATGACAGAGAATGAAGTAAAAATGTGACTGATTAGCTTTGCAATTTGATAATCATATTATTTGTGTGAAATATTTACTGACTTTGCAGATAACTAATTATGTATAAATAACAAAGGATGAAGTACAAATGTGACTAACTAGCTTTGCATATTTTTATTAAAAATGTAGCTGTGACAGATTTTTTTTTCAACCATATTATATGTGTGACCGACTTTGCAGATGACTAATTTTAACTGGAAGCTGACCGATCACTTTTAATGGATCTGTTCTTCTAACATGCATAATTGTTGCAGAATATAAATGTAATTGAATTTTAATTTCAATATTTTGGTTTCAGGGAGCATAAATTATCAGCATATAAAGAAAGGCTTGAATTCATTTTTGAAAAGTTGCAGTTCCACCTGAAGAATTGCAGAGTGGAAATAGGTATTGTATACGTGTTTAAGTGCTTTGAGTTGCTCCAATCCTTTGGAATTTTAACTCAAATGCTAATAGGCTATTGTCTCCATTTGTATCAGGAAGGATACAAGATTACTACTTCCGTAACACTATTAGATATCCTAAACTTAAAGATGTGGTAGAGCTGTTGGATATTCTGATTATTCCGGGTTCTGACAATGGAACTTCGATACCCAAAATATTTGAAGGCGGCGTCCTAATTAAAAATGTTAGTGATAAAGTAGACAGATACCTTAAGTCCTTAACTGTTATTATCTTAGATTAGATATAGTATCTTTTACTCTCTGTCTCTGTCTGACTTAATTTACTTCAGACAAATAATTAGATTTTGTGACACTTTTTTTTCTAAATAATTAAATGATTGTGTCCTTTTTATTTAATTTACCAAACAGGGTATTGAAGTGTTCAAGAAGAAATATGTGATGCTGTTCTTTTCGAGCCTTGACAACATTGGAGATGAGATATTGCTTTTGAATTCCATCAACAACGGGTTGCAAGAGAACCCAGGAGAAGAAATAAAAGGTTTCAAAAAAGGGGATTTCAAGATTTTATGGATCCCCATTCTGGGTGACTTGAAGAGTACGAGGGAGCAGTTTAATAATTTGAAGGAAAGGATCAAATTCTACCTTGTGGAGTACTTTGAAGAGTTACCAGGATATGATATAATAGTGGACAAATTTAAATACGAAGGCTTGCCTATAGTGTCTGTGGTCAACCCTCAAGGTCAGATAATGAATGATAATGCAATACAGATTATTTTTGAATGGGGGATCGACGCCTTTCCTTTTAGGCGAATTGACGTTTATGATATCAACAAAAAATGGAAATGGTTTTGGAATTTGTTGGAGACAACCGATGATAATACAAAGGTAAGCACAATTATACAATTACATATACATGCATGCATATCAAAATTAAATAATAAAAACTATTCTTACAAGAATAATTAACGTCGATAATCAAAGTTAAAACTAAGCAAATTATATAGGATTGATATTTATTATTATCATGAAGAAAATCTAACGTAATTGACTTAATAAAGTACGTGAATTGTTATAAATGTATATCTTTTGATATGTATCTTTCATTTCTACAAATAATTTTTTTTTATTATATTATCATAAGAATAAGTGAGAACAATTTTATCTCATGTCCCTTGCATATAGAAAAGTACTGTTTGTATTTCATATCTTAGTTTATTAATTTGTTACTCTACTTATTATGTTTACCATGTGCATTAATCAGCGCTTGGGGAAGGATAACTCTAGTTACGTCTTCATCTATGGAGGTAACGACAGTAGCTGGGTACAGAACTTCAAGATCGCAATTGGGAAAATTGAGAAGCATGTGATCAAGAATGTGGACATCAACATAGAGCCCTATCAGTTGGGGGAGAGTAACCTGGACAATATTCCTTCATTTTGGATAGGCCTAGATGGGAAGAAGAAGAACAAGGGGTGCAAGGACAAAGTGGACTGTGAAATCCAAGAAGTTGTGAGGACCTTGCTTTGCCTCAAACAAGACCCTTCAGGATGGGTTATTCTTAGTAGAGGGCGGAACTTGAAGATTCTGGGTCATGCTGAGCCTATGTATCAAACCGTGCTTGATTTTGAGAAGTGGAAAAGCAAAGTGCTTGAGAAAGAAACCTTTGATGTGGCCTTCAAAGAATATTATGATGTGGTTAAGGAGAAATATGCTAGTCTCCCATATGATCATACTTCAAGTGTCCTAGCAACAATAACTTGCCCAAATCCCTTGTGTGGGCGTGTGATGGAGGTTACATCTATTAATTACAGGTGCTGCCATGGTAGTGCAAACAGCTGCAATCTCTGAGGACCAACACATATATTCCAAAGTTTGCTTTGCTTAAACATGAAGTGCCACTTCAACTTTTGTTTGTTTACTTCACTATATATGCTTCTGTCTAGATCAATATGCACTGTGTCCTATGTAGTCACTATGTTCGCCCTGAATGGTTTGGAACTAAATAATGGCTTATTTTCGTGTGTGTGTTACTGAATTTTCATCATCGAATAAAATTAGTTTTATATGCAAAATACTCTTGATATTTGACTCGATTTTGATTCATTATATTTGGGTAATGTGATTTCAACTTCCTTATTGTATTTTGCTGATGTGAGTACATCTTACTTTTTCTATTCTGTGTATTATCCATCCTATATATGTTATAAGTATTAGTAAGAAAATTCAATAGACATTTTTTAAAATTAAGTATATTTTTATTTTTTATGTTAAGTATTAAAAATACTATAATGCCCTTAAAATAGAATAATTAAAATAAAGGTTTTTAATATTTTTGTCTTCAATATTTTGATGAAACTTAATGCACTCCAAATAAAAAAGAGAGAAGGAGTGAGATAAACAAATATGCTTTTATAGAACTTGACTTTTGGTCTAATCTTATGTTAGTTATGTCATAAATTCTTATCGCGTAGCCTAATCGATATATTTTAATTCCTAATAATCATCATCATCTTCTTCTCCATACTATCGTCGTCATCATCTAAAATCAATTTATTAAATTTTTCATTTGTAAAGAAAAATGTGTCTTAAGGGGTTAATGGGTGTGTTTGTTTAAATTTTAAAAAAATAATTTTAAAATAAATACTTTTTTATATAAGTATTTTTTAAGAAAAATATAAGATTTACTTCTTAAAATAAATAGAATTTTTGTTAGCTGAATTAATTTAGATAAATACATTAAAAAATAAAAATTATTTATTTCAATTAATTAAATATTTATTTTAATAAATAAAATTTAAACAAACTGACCCGAATTTAGAAGTAATTAAATTAGAAGTGTAAACTACATTAAGTATACCAACCACTACCTTCCCTCCCTCCCTATGTTATTTTTTGGGACGTTAATTTGATCTCCCAAGTTCTGAGTTAAAAAAAAAAAAAAAAAAAAACTTAACTATGTTATTGATTTCTCAATAATTTGAGTTACATGGAGTTATGTCTCTAGTTCCTTAAATTTAAATTTATTTTTTTGATCTACCAATTTCAAAAAATGTTCATTTAGTCCCTTTTGTGGGTAAAAATATCACTACAAATTAAACTATGCATTTAAATTTTCAAAAAATCAGTCACGAGAAACTAATATATATATATATATATATATATATATATATATATATATTTAGAAGACTAAAAACAATAGTAACTTAAATTTGAGGGCAAAAATATATTTAAAAAATAAAATAATTATTTATTCACTCATGTCTTTTTTATTCCATATTTTTACATTTGGTTTTGGGCTTCTCTTATGGTTTACAAGTATTGTACAAAGTGTTTTGGGCGTGAATATGTTCCAGATTTGTTTTGGGCATAATTGCAATAGTTTGATCTGTGCACTGTTAATGAAGAAAAATATAAATATAACATGTAACATGATATGATAAAAAAAATATAAACAAATAATGTGATGATGATAATACTTATGGTGCTAAGTGTTATCATGGATGTTTTGGATTTGTTTCGGACATAATTACAATCTTTTGGTCTATGCACTATTAACCAAGAAAAATATTGGTACGATAAATAATTAATATGATGCCATACAAAGAAATAAGGAGTTAGGTAATGGAGTATACATTGACGTATCATTACTCATGTGAATGATAGTCTTAACTTCTTGAGAAAACTCTTAAAATTAACTTTTTACGTAAGTTAGTTTTACTTTTTGTGAAAAAATTTATATCATTTTTTCTTCTAAATATATTTCTTGATAAATTTACGTCCTGATTCACATGTAGGCTGATCGGTAAGCCCATCATACATGGGCCGGGTTGGCCCTACTAGAACTGATGGATACGTTTATCTTTATATAATGGCGCTTGATCTAATGCACTCGCTATCTAACACTCTCACGTGAGAATTGCTCATTAATTTTGGATAGGCATAGAAAGTAAGAAATTAAAGTAACATCAAGGCACTATGGATTGAGATTCAAGGATTTCAAGAGCTTTGCTTTGCCTTAAACGAGAGATACTCAAAGATATGTTGTTCTCAGCAAAGTGTAATATAAAAAGCATCTGGGCCAAGGCGAGATAATATATCAACTGTAGCTGATTTTGAAATATCAAAAGAGAATGGACCCGAGAAAGAAAACTAACTTAAAGACGTATGTGCTCGTCAATCGCTTGCACATATTAAAGTTGATAATTACGCTTCAAATTTCAAATGTGTTACCATATGCCCAAATCCCCACTTGTGGGTGTGTGATGGAAGTGTTTATATCCGTTACTTACTACTGTTGTCATCGTGATATATAAGAAGTATCTGCCTAAGTTTGCCTTTTATTTTTAGAACTTTTGAAGTTATATAGGAGTTAGTTTTAAGTTATAATACTTGGTAGGGTCACACCTTCAAAAATCTAAATGAATATTAACTATTATTCTTATATATTGTGGAAACAATTATTGGGTTACAATAAAATTTCGTCTTGAGATCATAATAAAATTCATGTGCATATATAATAAATAATGAAAACACTAAACTTTAATCTATTATTTTCTTATAAATTGATGGTGTTATAATTTTTATTTTTTTATTTTAAAGTGTATATTTTAGATGAAGAAATTAAATTTCATTTCTCATGGACAGATAGAGTATCATGTAAAAGCTTGATTACAAATCAATGTTGATTATTTAATTTCACATATGTACTCTCATATATGTTCATGATCAACAATTTTTTTAAGCTGTTTTAAGATTTTTCTGTCTGGAGAAGCTTCTTTGTTGTCCAATAAAATTACGTAGTACAACTTTTATTCTTTCCTTGAACCCGTAACATTTTTCTTTTCTCTATTAGGGAAGTGGTACAAGATTATCTTTTTCTAAAGTTCAGATGAGCTTTCCAACAAATTGCCAATGATATCCTCAGTCATTTCGCATTTCTCATGAACCCCATAAGGGGTATGTTTAGAAAATCACATTAGAGAGGCACATTTCACGCCAGGAAAGGCCCCAGCAGAAGCTACTTGGTATATTTTATCTTTTTCTACACTAATTTATTTACAAAGTAATTATACCAAATGTAAACTCTTCAGCCCTATATATACGTGGATCAGACGAACCAACCCCACAAGGCATCCTTTGCTTACAGAGCTAAGAAGTTGAAGAATACTACCTAGCTACCCTTAAGTTATTTAACCGAATCATCACCATGTCACAGTCCAATGGAGCTGATTCAACTGCCACTTCCAAGAAGCAAAAACCTCAGCTTCCGAACCCTTTTGATCTCACTGACTCTGAGATCCTTGAGAAAGTTTATCTGACCCACCACCATGATGATAACAAGTGCGATGTAGAAGTCCTTTTGGACATTGTGTCAAGCGTTGTACTTAAGGTATATATATATATATATATATATATATATATATATATATATATATATATGTATGTATGTATGTATAATTCACCTCTTTCATTCATTCTCCCACACCCAACAAATAACAATTTGTTGCTAATTTATTTCTCTTTCTATGCATAAATTTCTAATTAATATGACCTTTACAATGTCAATGATGTATTAATTATAAATGCCCACTATGTATATGCATGTTTGTAATCTAAATCTAATTAACGTTTTAATTGGTTATCGCGGGTCACAGACGAGGTTAGCTGAAGGCAAATCATATCAGACCATTTTCCAACCAGAATATCGTACAATGAAGCTGATTTCTTGTCAGGTTATCTTATGGCACAATTATTATTATTGTTATTCCTTACTTTATTTGCATGTTATTATTAGTGAATGTGTCACGCGTGAGTCACGCTTTATGATATTATGATATATCTTGTGTTTGCAACGTACTTTAAGAATATATATATATATATATATATATATATATATATATATATATAAAAGCCGATTGAATAATGAAATTTGAATCCAACTAAAACAACTGATACTATGATGACAGATGATAACCACACCCCGAGGTGAACGCTACGTGCACCAAACAACAATGTGCATTCTTCAGCACCTGAGAAGCTACTCGTGGGAGGCAAAAGCACTGGTAACTATAGCTGCTTTCACTTTGGAGTATGGGAACCTTTTGCACCTGAGTGATGTTGCAACGCCAGAGAATAACCAACTCACAAACTCGTTGAAACAACTGAACCAAGTTCAAGCTAGAAAGAACCCTGCCACCACTTTGGTGGAGTTCGTGATGGAAGTGCTTCATGGCATCCAAGAGTGGACAAGATTATCTGGTCTTGATTATGACATAGTGGAAGTGCCTTCCTTGACAGATGCCCAGCAAGAGGTTCCTGTTGTTGTGTATTGGATAATTGCTTCCCTTGTTGCTGCCACCGCCAACCTCGTTGGTCTATCGTATGTTATCTTTCTCAACTTAATGATTCTAATAAGATCATCACTCATCAGAATAACTTTTAGAATAATATGACACATTTACTAGGTTGTATACATTCTATAATTTAATTTTTAAATATATTTTTTACTTTCTATGATTTTTTAAAATAATTTAAATTTCATATAAAATTTATGTATTTTTTTTTACATTTTTAACTAATTAAAAATTAGTTTATATATAAATTTTAAAATAACTAATATAAAAATTAATGATTCAAATTTATGATTAGATGCAATACAAAAACTTTTATACTGTTATATATTTATCTGTGTCCAAAAATAAGTGTTAAAACAAATATCATTTTAAGTTATTTTATACAGTCTAATAAAAATTAATAAATAAATAAATAAAATAGAATAGTAATTTTATTAAATAGACGAAATAAAATAGTATTAATATTAGATTAAAAATTAAGTTGACATTTATTAAGAGTATTGACAGAAAAAAATAATAATTATATTAAAATATCAAATGTAACATTTATTTTGGAATATTTTTCTTTCTAAAATGCAATATTTATCTTGAGATGAAATGAGTAATATTTTTCTCAATTTAACACATTAATTATATAACTAAAGTTCTTTATTAATTCTGTTTCAGGGAATATAAATTATCAAATTTTCTGGAAAGGCTTTCTTCAGCTGCTGATAAATTCAAGGAACATCTGAAATCGAGCCTAGTGCAAAAAGGTTATGCAGTTAGTGCTCCCTAGTGTATATTAATTTGGGAGCACGGTTATTTTGAATTTCGGATTAATTGACGAATAAGTATGATATGAAACTGATCTAACAAGTTATGTCTATTTGTTGCAGGTTATGTAGATGAATACTACAAGCGCAGGAATGCAATTTCTAAACCCAAAGATATTGTAGAATTCTTGAAGCTTCTGATCCATCACAATGGATCAAAGGTCAAAATATATGACGGCAGCATCAAAACCAAAACTGTTAGTCTCTAGAACATTTAGACTTCCTTAACTTTTGTCTGTTGTTTAAGACGGAACCACCAATTATTCTATCCAAAAGTTGATGACTACGCCAACATATATATATTTTTATGAAAGAATTTATGTAGCCTTTTGATTTTGTTATTTTTCCTATGGGTCATCTTAAAAACAAAACTAATGATTATGTCCTTTTTCTTTTTGTTATATGTATATCAAACAGGATATTGAAGTCTTTAGCCAGAAATATGTCTTGTTGTTCATTTCAAGCCTCGACAAGATTGAAGATGAGATTTCACTTTTGAACTCAATTCATGACAGATTGCAGGGGAATCCAAATGAAGTAGTAAAAAATTACAAGAAAGGGGATTTCGAGATTTTGTGGATCCCCATTGTGGATGCCTGGGACGACAAGCAAAAACACAAATTCAATATTTTGAAGGATACCATCAAATGGTACGCAGTGGAGTTCTTCACCGAGTTACCAGGCACTGACCTAATAAAAGAGAAATTCAATTACTTGGGAAAACCTATTATCCCAGTGCTCACCCCTCTTGGTGACATAATGAATGAAGATGCAATGAAATTGATTTTTCAATGGGGTATCGAAGCGTTCCCCTTTAGGAAAATTGATGACATTGATCTTACTCTAAAATGGAAGTGGTTCTGGGACGCAACAAAGAAAGCAAATCTTGGAATACAGCAGGTAATTAAACCTATTATGCATATTTCCCTGTTGCTATTTAATCACCTTGTTAGACAAAATATATATAACAAGAATAATATTAATAAGAGTTTAATGGTGATGCATATTAATAATTTAAAATAATTTTATATTATTATTTAATCACAAATTAATTAATTATTAATATAACTTTTATAATACTTTTGTAAAAGTTAACAGACATATCTAAATCTAAATGATAATTTCTGATTAAATACATAAATTATTAATACTTAGATTGCTAATATTTATAATTAGAATTTAATACTTATGTATTTATTGTTATCATTTGAATTATTTTAAGATAATTATTTTAAAAGTCAATAAATTTATTATATATCATGATTGAATAATTATCTAAAAAAATTTATGTGTATAATCATCATTCTCTTACAATTATTATTTTTTACTGATATATAAACGAGATTGGTACTAGGAAATTATCTATGTGTGTACTTAATTTTGTTTTCAATGTGAATTAGGTAACTGGGGATAGGTACATTTTCATCTCTGGAGGTGCTGACAAAAAGTGGATCCAAGACTTCACAGTGGCAGTGGAGAAAACAAAAGGGCATGCAACTATCTTGAACACTGATACCGTAATAGATCACTACCAGTTGGGGAAGGAAGACCCCACGGATGTTCGTCGTTTCTGGATCGAAATAGAAAGGAAGAGACTGAAGAAGCACAAGGATGCAGTGGACTGTGAGATTCAAAAGATTGTGAAGACCTTGCTTTGCCTCAAACAAGATCAACAAGGATGGGCTATTCTCACCAAAGGCTCTAACGTTAGGGTTTTGGGTCACGGTGAACCAATGCGCCAAACTTTGGCTGAGTTTGATACATGGAAAGAGAAAGTGTTTCAAAAAGAAGGGTTTGACGTAGCCTTTGATGAGTACTATAAGACTAAGCTTAATGAGTTATATGCACGCCAACAATGTGCTTTTGTTAAGAATAATGCAGATGTGCTAGTAACTATAACATGCCCAAATCCCACATGTGGACGTGTGATGGAGGTGACATCTGTTAATTATAAGTGTTGCCATCGTGATGCTCTGAACAATGTCAACATCTGAATTATGCGAGGGGATCGAGGAAATTGAGGTTCTTAGCAACCTCCATGAGTTTGCTTTGGCAAAACTGTGTTAATTTGAATTTCTTTTTGTTGTGTCTTGAGTTAATTACTATATTATATGCATGTCTTTTGTGTCAAGATGAAAGCCTGAATGGTGCCATGTAGCAACTTGATTTGCCCTTGATGGTCATGGGAAAAGAAATAATGGCTTTGTTTTCATCTGTATGTCAAATACAAAACTGATGAATAAACTTAGCTTTGCCTATGCATAACTTGCGCCTTTATGTTTTTGTTATGCTCTTGCTTTGCTTTTGTTTTTGCAGCATTTTTTTTTTCCTTATACCATTAACGTATAAATGTATAATGTTGTTTACGAGGGGTTTAGATTCTCTCTGTCCGGTGAAATCTCAGAAACGAGCACGACAACTCGTTGATACTTTCAGCAAGATCGGTTGATCACCCACCTATCATTGGAATGTGACAACTGAACTTTTTCTTTTTCCTTAGTCTGTGGGCTATATAATATAAGTCACGTAGTCAAGAAACAAAAGGAAAAAATATTATAAAAATATCGTATAAATAGTATAACTATTACTTAAAATGATATCCTAAAAAGGAGTTGTTGCATAAATTTATCAAAGCTATTCATTCAGTTGTACTTTTCCATATTGTAATTTTTGTGTCAAAGTTTTAGCAACATATATTGCAAGAAAAAGTATAAACAGTGTTCAATTTTAGTGATCAAATAATATTTATCGTCTAAAACGTGTTCTTGAAAAGAAGAATTTTTTTTTTAGTGCAACTAAATTTGAAGTAAAAAATTATAGAAATATTTTTGGATTTCACCAAAGAGTTAAAGGTCATAATTATTATAATTATAAGAGGAAAAACAATAAGATTATATTTTTAGTCTTTGGGATGAATTTGATATTAGTTTTCCCAAATTTAGAAGAAATCATTTTAATATCTCAAATTTATTGATGATGAGAGACTAAAAAGAAAACAAAATTGTTTAGTGTAGAAACTAAAAATATTGGAGTGCTTCTTCATACACCATTCATTTTTTCTACTACACCATTAATGAACAGTGCATTTCCAAAATTGTCCTTCACTTTTTCGCAGCTTTTATAAAGGATCCGTATAATTCATGCTTACGGATTGGCAAATCCGTAAGATTCTTACGGATCCGTTAATCCGTAAGAATCTTACGGATTTACCAATCCGTAAGTTTTTT
>PYAF01002668.1:87428-100726 GCA_007407185.1 Glycine tomentella
GAAAAAAAACTTACGGATTGGCAAATCCGTAAGATTCTTACGGATTAACGGATCCGTAAGAATCTTACGGATTTGCCAATCCGTAAGCATGAATTATACGGATTCTTTATAAAAGTTGCGAAAAAGCGAAGGACAATTTTGGAAATGCACTATTCATTAATGGTGTAGTAGAAAAAATGAATGGTGTATGAAGAAGCACTCAAAATATTGGCGTGTGGCAAGGAGTAGTTCCCTATACAGTCATTTTGGCGGCAGATACTTGTCTCTCCGGCCCAGGGTAAGAAGCAGAACACAGAACAGAGCATAAGCTACTTCCATTCCACTCAACAACATCATCTTCATCATCATTTTCTTTCTCTTCGCTCATGTCACTGTGATTATGGCTCTTGTACCCACTCGCCCATTCTTCGATTCATTTCATTCTTCTCCCAACTTCCACACTCTCCGCTTCTGCAACTCCCTCTTCCGTCACTCCCTCACACCCTCTCCCAATTCCACTTTCCTCCGTCGCAAACCACTCTTCATCTTTCGTTGCAACCCCGCCAAGAGTTTCTCCACCGATAAACACTGGTTGAAGCGTTGTAACGACCCCACAAAAAACCACGCCCGTCCGAAGCGGCCATTTGCTGTTTTGGACTATTCTGAAAATGGGCACGCGTCAAAATACGGTCTTGCGAGCTCTGACGAGGAGGGTGGTGATGGAAATACCGGTGGAAGCACCATCGATAGGATTGTGGAAAAACTGAAGAAATTTGGGTACGTTGAAGATGAGATTCAGAATAAGGAGAGAGTGATAGAAAAAGGGTCAGTGGAGGACATATTTTATGTGGAGGAAGGAATGTTGCCTAATTCACGGGGTGGGTTTTCTTCAGAATCTCCATTAGGGTTTGGAAGCTTCGGAGGAGATCATGGAGAAGTGAGGTTTCCGTGGGAGAAGCCGGTGGTTGAAGAGTTGGAAGAGAGGAAATCCATGAGGAGTAAGAGTAAGACCTCTCTGGCGGAATTGACTCTTCCTGAGTCAGAATTGAAGAGGCTTCTCAAGTTGACTTTTGAGAAAAAGCACAAGACCAGAATTGGGAGGAGTGGGGTCACTCAGGCTGTTGTGGACAAGATTCACGAGAGATGGAAGACTTCGGAGATTGTGAGGCTCAAGTTCGAAGGCGAGGCCGCGCTTAACATGAAGAGGATGCACGAGATACTTGAGGTTTGGTGTTTATCTTTAGTTGATTCTGTGTTCAGAAAGTCTTGCTTTTGTTGCAAAACCTGTGGGGTGCATGATGGGAATGAGAAGCAAATGTGATTAAAAGAGGAGTGATTAAATTGCTTTGGATAGCGGCTTTGTGAAGTGTGTATAAACTTGTTTTGGATAATTAAAAGAGGAGTGATTAAATTGCTCATGTCTTTGCAACTTAGGAGTGGTTAAAAGAGGAGTGGTCTAAGTCAATGTAGGGAACTAGGATTGACGGAATATGCCGTGAATTGCTGATAAGATAATCCTTAATTGTTATAGTGAGTTTAGATTCATTCAACACTTTCCCTTTCCTGGGATCGTAGCTGGGCAACTTGATTATGAATTTTATATTAACCAAACAGATTTTCTTTAAGCTGTCCCCAGGACCTGTTCCGATAATTGCAATTTTTTTAGTTTTATTTGGGCTGTGATATCCACTTTTGCAAATTTTCTTGTGTAGTGATAAATGATTGAATCACCTTCTAGATCACTTTCTTGAGAGTACTTGCAAATTTGGAAATATTTCTCTTCTTCAACCACAATATTTGTCAGAGTCCAGATTATCCATTGGATCGTTTGGATGCTCTATGATTGATTAGATTGTTTGTATTGTCAATGCTGCCTGTTGTGTATCATTGTGTGTAGATTCCATTTGGAGCTTTCCAATTTTTCTTTATATATCTCCTTTGACTATCAGTAACCATTGCTATATTCTTGTTTATTTTTAAAACCACATTCAGAGAAAAACTGGTGGTCTGGTGATTTGGAGGTCTGGCAACTCTGTTTCCCTATACAGGGGTGTGAGCTACGAGGTTCCTTCGGTACAACAGAATAAAAATATATATAGGAAAAGCGAGAACTCTTCTAAGCTTTTACCAACACCTTATTATAATTCTGTGGGGAATCCTTCAGACGTTGCTTCTAATTCTGGGACAAGTGCACCATTGGCAAAATTGGAATCTACAAATGATGAGAAAGAAAGAGATTATCTGCCCAAAGTCAATTATGAACATGAAGTAGACAAGTTATTGGATGTTCTAGGCCCTAGATACACAGATTGGCCTGGATGTGATCCATTGCCTGTCGATGCGGATATGCTTCCGGCAAATGTTCATGGTTACCAACCTCCCTTCAGAGTTCTTCCTTTTGGAGTGAGAGCAACACTTGGTTTAAGGGAGGCAACTGCTCTACGAAGGATTGCAAGGACCCTTCCTCCACATTTTGCATTAGGTTTGTCGATGTTTCCCTTGTGCATGTGAAGTTTTGAATTTTATTCTGATTATAATAAATTAATCATGATATATAGGTAGAAACAGACAGCTTCAAGGATTAGCTGTTGCCATGACTAAATTGTGGGAAATAAGTTCTATTGCAAAGGTTGCACTCAAACGTGGTGTGCAGCTAACAACCAGTGAGAGAATGGCAGAAGAGATCAAGGTGATTAATCATGCATTTTCCTGTTCCACTAATCAAAATTTTTTACTTTGTTTTTGTAGCTTTATTTTCTTGAGCACTTTTTCATTATTCCGGAGTCGCTATGCCATTTCCTAACAACTTTCCTTGATGCATGAAAATGTTCTTAATTTCTGTGTCATTTCCTAGCGTCATACAGTAGGTGGGCATTAAATGTTAAGAAGTTGAAACCAATTATCATGGAAGAGAACCTTGGCATCTGTTAAGATCAGGGTTTCATATTGACTAAAATCACATGAATCCACTAATCTTTATTTCTTCCGACTTCTTTCATGATAATGTCACATCTGACCTGCTAATGCTCTCCCTGCCACTTTTTCTGTTGATATTTTATTAAAACTCTGTTAATGAAACTTCTGTGAAGGATAAGCAAATGGGATAATTATTCACAGAGGTAACCAAGTAATTACTTTTTATCCCATTTGCTTATCCTATTAGCAGAGGCTTCTGAATGATTTTATATTGTTTCAAAGTTGCCTTAATTGTGGTCACTCTTCGTCTTAGTTGTGTTCTCTTTGGGGGAATCTTAATTGCAGCCTCAAGGGTTGTGTTTAGTCACACTACTAGATGATGATTTGTGGATCAATGATTATTTTTGTTGCTGACTGCAGAAATTGACAGGTGGTATTCTACTCTCCAGAAATAAAGACTTCTTGGTCTTCTTTCGAGGAAAGAATTTTTTATCAGCAGATGTCACTCAAGCCTTGCTGGAGAGGGAAAGAATGGCAAAAGTAATGCAAGATGAGGAGGAGCAAGCAAGATTGAGAGCAACATCATTGCTCATACCGACTAATAATACATCAGAGCTATTAGCAGAGGCGGGGACTCTTGGTGAAACTTTGGATGCAGATGCAAAGTGGGGGAAAACATTGGATGTGCGTCACAAGCAAAAAATAATGAGTGAAGTAGAACAACTACGGCATGCCAACCTTGTTAAAAAATTAGAACAGAAGCTTTCCTTCGTAAGTTCTTTAATTTCCTTTCATATAATCATGGAAGTCTCTTATTGTCTTGCCTATGGCTTTTGCATTTAATTATCTCGTCATCCAGCGTGATTGTAATGCTCTTTCTTCCAATGGTTTCCTTGATGAAACTTTAAAACTGTTCATTGAACTGGTATTGTTTTTTTTATCACCATGACATTAATGGATTTTTTTTTCAAGGTCCATATCTGGCCCGCAAAAGTCCATGGGTAAATAGACCGGTCTGGGGGTCCAAATAGTAATTTGAGAAAAAAATAAAAAAGTGAAAAATGTATAAAATTAGAAGAAAAATAATTGACTTCATTTTTTAAGCTAAAATCTATCACACTACTATACCAACATTTTAAACATAACAAATTAACAATAATAACCTAAATTAATGATCAAAATCTTAAACATAACAAGTTCATAATACTTGCACATTTGACTAGGCAGGTTAAACAGGTAGTCCACAAGTCCAAGGATAAAGCCCGCTATGTCTATGGGCTTAACAGGCCGGACTCAGAAACTCAATATAACTATGCGGATTTAAAAAAAAGAGGCTCGTTATCTGCTAGGTATGCGGGCTTAACGTGCCGGTCTGCTGAACTAGATCCACATATCCAACCCTAATACAAGGTGGAGGATTAGATTTGTCTCATTAAATCATGATGAGGCCAGTCAAGCAATGATAAGAAAGAGAATGAAGTAAGGATCATGGTAGGCAATGGTTTAAGTTTACAAGGAGAACAAAAGATTAACATCTATGTTGTATCTGAAATTGATTCCCACATTATCAACCAGGCTAAAAAGTTTGTTACAGCCGTTACACACTTGTTTAATTTTCTAATGTGTTTAATTATACTCTCATATAAACCTTAGACAATCAATGGTTTTAAATATCACTAGCATTGGAACCCGTGTAATGCACGGCTTTTTAGTAAAAAAGAGTGAGAACAAAAAAATAATAGAATAAATAATTTTTAAAAAACAAAAATAAAATGCATATTAAAAAACAAAAAAAGTGCAAACTGTCCAGCTGTTGACATGTGGTGACGGCTGGACAGTTTTTATATATAGAGAGATGAACCATGTCTGGTTCCTGGAGGTTTTAATAATCTTTATTGTCTTTTTCTGTATCTAACTTCACTCTAGGATTATTATCAAATTTAGAATATGCATGATTGTAATCCCTGGATTTTACTTACCAGGCTGAAAGAAAGTTAAGGAGAGCTGAAAAGGCCTTAATGAAGGTGGAGTCGTTTTTGAAGCCATCAGAATACAAAGCAGATCCTGAAAGTATAACTGATGAAGAGAGATTTATGTTTCGCAAATTAGGATTGAGGATGAAAGCTTTCTTACTTCTTGGTAAAGCTCTATCTAAATAAAATTGTTCTTACTATATTTTAGGACCACTTTACTTCACTTCAATACTAAGTTGGATGGAAGAAATCAGATACAAAAGGTTGATCTTATATGTCTAATTCATGTTATTGTTATACCTGAATATTTCATCTCTAAAAGTTGAGAATCCATTCTTCAAAGTTTATAAATCAGCTTTATTTCCCCTTAATCCCTGTCCTTCTCAATCATTCCATTCCTCCACCCACCCCCAAATGTCCATGAGGGGTACCCATCATTATGTGGTGCTTAATACAAATCTAATAATTTGTGGATTCAGGTAGACGTGGGGTTTTTGATGGTACTATTGAGAACATGCACTTGCATTGGAAGTACCGGGAACTGGTCAAGATAATTGTAAAGGCTAAAACCTTTGAACAAGTAAAAAAAATTGCACTAGCACTTGAAGCTGAGAGTGGAGGTGTTCTGGTCTCAGTTGACAAAGTTTCAAAAGGATATTCTGTAATTGTTTATCGGGGTAAGGATTACCAGCGCCCTTCAACATTGAGACCCAAAAATCTATTGACAAAGAGAAAGGCTTTGGCACGTTCAATTGAGCTCCAACGACATGAGGTATGTATGCAAAGTACTATTATTCTATAATATCAATTTTCATGTAGATCTGGATATAAACATTTGCAACAAACATACTGTACCTCAGACTATAATTTTATGACTATCTAATGTCAGCCCACAGAACCACTGGATTATGACCTTTTATTTATTTAATATATAATTTATACACTTTTCTTCTAATGTTCTAGAAACCAATGTAAGAAATTTCCTTTTCTTTGTGCTAAGTATGGCTGGAATTTGATTAAGTTGCTGGTCTCTCAGCTGACTGCTGTTTGTTATACCATATGAAACTTTCCCTCAAATGAAAGTAGCTTATAATTTTTACGTTAAACACCGTAAAAGATGCAATTTTTTAAATCAATTTAGACATAAATGTTATAAATTTAGTCCCAAGAACTTAAAATCCCCAATTTTTTCACCCCGTCCATCCATTTTTTAACATTGTTAACCTTAACCGGATTTGCCTCATTACAAGATGACATGGCATCTCTAGCTTAGGGAATTGGGCGAAAATATCATCATTTGGCCAAAATGGTAATACTCTAACATAGAAAATTATGGACACAATTCCTAAATGATGTCTAAAAATGGCAAAACAACATCATTTTGGATTAGTTGACTGCTGAATACAACAAAAACTTATCCCATTAGGTGAGATTGGCTACATGGATCATATGATGTCATTTGGCTCAGTTAAAGACCAAATTTTCAGAGATATGTCATGTTTATCTTTTAGCATTATTCAGAGGCTTTTCAAGTTAACAACATTAAACTTAAATAGATGGAGGGATGAAAAAATTGGAGATTTCAAGTTTTAACTTTTAAAGACCAATATGATAAAATCTATCTTGAGGGTGTATATATAAGGTTTTACTCGTATTCTTTATGTTTCTCCATCTCCCTCTACTATGCAGATCTGTATGCACATTCTATCTGTTAAGCCAAATAATGCCTTAACTCTCTTTCTGTTGACAAACAGGCACTCATGAATCATATTTCAACTTTGCAAAGTAAAGTGGAGAGGATAAGATCCCAAATAGTATGCTCTTACTGATCTTTATATTTTTAGCATTTCTTATTGCAAGCCAAGTTGTATGTTTTATGGAAACCCCGTTTCCCTATCTTATTTGGCTTGAATCACTTTTCATAGGAACAAATGGAGAAGGTAAAGGACAAAGGAGATGAAGCACTGGATGACAAATTGGATTCTGCCTATCCTAGTGATGATGAGAACTCAGAGGTTGCTCTCTCTTCCATAATAACCCCCAACGCCACCTAAAAAACTGAAATGAAATACTGGTTTTCATTATATAATTTTATGTTAATACCTTTATGTAGGTGGAGGATGGTGAGGAGGATGGTGAGGCATATCTCGAGACCTATATTAGCGAAAATGATAGTGAAATTGAAAGTGAAGTTGAAAGTGATAATATTTATTCTCCAATCTGAGGAATTTCCTCACGAAGTTGAAGGTTAAGGATCATGCGATTTGGGGGGATTCCTAACGCCTGTATGAATCATTAATGGCACTCGATACATTGAACCACAGGCTGATTAAGGAAGAATATAATAGCTCCTTCAGATCAAACCACCGAGAAGATCAACATGCTCAATTCAATGATATTGTCATAGAGCATGCAATTAGACACGATCCTGAATCTAATTGGCTACACAGCATTATAGCTTCTGAAAGATGTATGTATATACATTTTAACATTTGTTCGTATGAAATTTTCTGGACTTGATTAAGTTAACGGGTCAGTTAATATATGGTCTAGGAATATAGGACCAACGTTAACTTATAGAGGAAATATATGCTGATTTTGAGAACTTTGTTTTATGGAGCTTATAAAAATTGCATGTAATATTGTTAGAAATATACTATCTAACACACTCTTTCAAACACATTTTTTTTAATAAATTTAATAATTTGTTGAAAATTACAAAATGAAGAAAAAGAATGATTTTTATTTTTAATAAATTTTAACCAATAAAAAAAATATCTTCAAAACTCAAGAGTTTGTTACATAATATATGTTTCTAGCATTTCTCTTTACATATAATATCAGCAAAACGTAATCGTACTTGTCTCTTTACATATAATACCAGGAAAACGTAATACCAGGAAAACGTAATCTTCCTTGTCAAGTAAAATGGTATTATTAAAGATATAGAACAGAGCATGATATTGTTTGGATGTAAGCTTCTCTAGAAGGACTTTTAGAAGAAGAAAATAAGAAGAAAAAAATGAAATGAATTTCTCTATAAGTTAAAATAGATTTTTCATTAGCTCATTTGTAGATATCATCTCATCTTTTAGAGAAGTTGTATTGGTGAGCTTATCAAAATTAGCTAATGGAAAGCTTATTTTTACTTTTGGAAAAGTTAATTTCATTTTTTTCTTATTTTTTTCTTCTAGAAGTACTTCTAGAGAAACTTACCCAAAAAAACCCATATTCAAGAGATAGCCAAATACTGTTCCAACATATCACACAACAATATTGGTTACATTTTTCGGATGGATTTCTCTATTTTCTGAATAGATCCCTTCAATTCTTTCTGATCACTTGGCCTTGAAGGTGACATAACTATATCATTCCAAACAGAACCAGGTTCCATTATGGGGCTGGGTTCTTTGTGAAGTTCGTAGATGGAATCAGCTTCAGCATTCAAACTGCCTAACGTTTCCAAGCACTTGATCTCTTCACGATCCACTAGTAGATTGTGATCACCATCCTTCCGCCCTATAAGCTGTAATGCATTACAGGCAAGTTATCCTCATGACATTTTAAAACCGATAAGGTGTAAAATCAAACATTTCTGCACAACAGCTATGCAAAATTGTTCAAATTTACCTTTGGTGGACCACCAGCAGCATTTGTGCAATAGAGCCTGGCATTATCAACAAGTTTGCAATATCTTGGAAATGCATTAGCAAATCTTTTGTGAGATTTCAGTTGTGAATTCACTCTCACTGCCCTCCCTGTCATAATAGCTCTCCTGTCAAAATTCCAATGTCATGTTAACAGTCATACTCATATCCACAAAACCAATTCCCAGACTAGTAACATGGATGATTCCACAAGCATACATACCTAATGCCTCTAACAACAGCCAGATAGCCATCACAAACCACACCAACTAGCTCAATTCTGTATGGCTTTCGGGTTTCTCCATTAGAAATTTCCTCTGATTGATGCTCTTCTTCTGCATCATTTACTTGCTCCCAGTAATTTTCAGTAATTGTCCCATCTTCAGCTACTTTATACCCTACCCCCATTCGGTACCTGTGTTTGTGAACCTTTCTTGCCATAGCAATAGTCTGCTCCACAAATGGTTCCCATGATAAGGTACCATCCATGATCACATCTCGACCCTCATTTAGAGCTGTCACCAGCAGAGATGATGCAGCATCAGTGGAAGATTGATGCACCTGTTCAGATTTTGATAAATTTAAAGCAATCATTAGTTAAAAACAGCTTAAAAGGATCAAATATATCTCATCCATTTCGTAGTATAGCTAAATTTCAAAAGGAACTTTATGAGAATGGGCAATGCAATTTCTTAAAATTTATTATGGATTTCTATATCATTAGTCACTTGCTGCGCATACAATGGTCACGAGTTTAGTAGAAAAATGATAATAATAATAATAACAATAATAATAATATGGAGGTGTTCACACAGAAGCATACCAATTCAGCAGTTTGGAGCATGTCATCATGGTGACCTTTGGAGCTAAGGGCTCTATATATGACATCACTCTCCTTAAAAGCATCTGCCTCAACCACCACAGCATTTGAAGCTGCTCCCGACCAAAATGATCTGCCAAAGCCAATTGATACACAAACAATGTTACTCAAATCTGCAAACTAAGTTGGAAAGTAGAACTCCTTTCATACTTAAATATGTCTTCAACTTTAATAATTTATCCTATTTATGATACAGTCGTTGTCACATGTGCCATAAAGCTAGCGGATCCTAATTTGGGTGTCCATATGATTTACTACTGATTACTCTTACTTTCAGTAATCAGTAATGGGTACACATTCATATTATTTTGTAAGACTATTAGCATTAGAGAATGAAAATAGTGCAAGAGTAGAATTACTCTTTAAGAATGTCTTTAAGAACAGTGCTCTTTCCAGCCCCCATGCCACCCCCCATAAACAGCAGCACTGGACTCCTCTGACTGTGGGCCATGGGCACCATCACATCTGTACATTGCGAGTCACCATTTATTGCTTTCATCTCTTCCACCAAAGTAGAGATCACTCTTGTCACCTTCAGATTCTTGGTTACTCTCTCAAACCTCTGTTTCCTGTAAACACCGCACCATATTGGCTTCAACGAACATCGTCAATATTTAAATTTAAATACATGTACACTTGCATAGTGCCAGAAATAAAATGTTATTAAAACTTGGAAAACTTTTAACTTCATCCCAATTTTATTTTATCGCTAGCAATTAAAAACAAAAACAAATACTAGAGGTTTACATCATCTCAGACACTTCTTTTTAACTATCTGAATTAGACTTCTTCAATTTAACTAATTAACATCATCACATCGATGTAACATTTCAAATTTTAAGAAAAGAATTTAAGTAATGTTTAAAAAACTAAATTTGAATTATTTGATTAAATGACAAAAAAAAAGAATTTGCAAATAAAATAGAAATTTACCTTGTAGCTGCTAATAGAATTCCCTTCAGCTTTTTTTTCTGCTGAGACTCCACACTCAAAACCTATAATCAACCAATTAAAATCATATGCTTTGTTTGTACGAACAATAAAATAGAAAGGAAAGAAAAAAAAAAGATAAATAGAATGAAAAAAATGTGTTGTTTAGATGGATAAAAATAAGGGAGGCAGTAGAAAAAAAATTCTCTACTATTTGGATGAGTGAAAAAGAGAATAAAAAATATAATGAAAAATATTTATATCAATTAAATAATATGCTCATTGTTATTGTTTTTTTACAAAAAGTATTTTTTATTATAATTTTTAAAAATATATTTATCAAAAATTATTTAATTTTTAAGTAATACTTCATTTGTAATTTTCATCCAAAATCATGGATAAAATGCAACGACACAAAATAAGATGGGACTCGCGAATTTTTGCAACTTTCTCTTATTAATTTTCCTTCAAACAAACAAAATAAAATACTTAAAATTACTTCTAAATTTTTTTCCTCTCAAATTAACCAAAACAAACGTGGTAATGATTAATCTAAGTTTAAAGGTGGATTTGGTTGTAAAAAATGATTGAGAAAGGAAGGGAAAAGAAGCAAGAGAAGAGAAATGTGCTATTTTTTTAGTTTTTGTAATGTAGTTTTTTTTTTCATCTTTTTAGAATCATTGTTTCATTTTTAATTCTTATAAATTATATTTATTTTATTTTTAGTCCTTATAACGATTTAGATAACATTTTTTTACTTTATAAAATACTATTTAAAATGTTTTAAAAAAATCATAATTCATAAAAACTAAAATAAAAAATAATTTTATAAAAGACAAAAATAAAAACATTAAATTACAATGATTAAAAAGAATATTTAAGTATTTTTGAGTTCCAAATGCCACACGTATACAATTCTTCTCTCAAGTCTCAACTGACGAGAATTACGAGGACGTAGGTTCTGTGTAGTTGTTTTTCCCATTTAGCCATTTTTTCAGGAGTTAAAACTGTGCACACTCTACACGTTTTTTCCCAAAGTTAAAGCACGTGTTAATATTAATGGCTAAAAGGATACTAACTCTAATCCTATTTAATACTATTATAAATTCAAATTTTATTTAAAAATACCCTTAAATTTAAATATTGTAAATAATGATTATATTTAATATTAATACTCATAATTCAATGGACGACTATCTAGTAAATACACTTAACAGTAAATTAAAAGTATAAAAAAATCAATCATAATAAATTTAAACAATAGTCATGATTTTTATATAATTAGAATCAAAGACAAAGGATAATTAGAAGAAAGGGGAAAAAGTATCATGCATTTGCTGTACAACTGAAAGGTGACATGAAGTTTTGAGTGACTTTGACTTTTGGTGATTTTGGTGACTTTCTTTTATTTTGAAAATTACTTTAATGATTCAGATTTTTTCACTTGATTTATAAGATATTTTTAATTCATTTATTAATTTAGTTTTGATACTTTTATATTTTAAAACTATAATTTATTGATTTATAATTTGGGAAAAGTCACCAAACCCAAAATTACTGATCTCAAACTATAATATTTTGACTATTTTTATATTTAATGTTTTAAATTGGTGGGTCACGAAACCAGAGTTACTCAACCGTTCCATTTTTCTTGGGGTTGTTGGGATATTTTATTCATTTATAATTTAGTGCGTGTTTAACTTTTTTTAGTCTTCTACTTCTGGGTCTCTTTTTATAAGGTTTTTTTCAAGAATTTATAATTAATGTAATGAAAGAATAAAATAATTTTATATTATTATTTAATTACAAACTATTATTTGAATTATTTTAAAATTATTTTAAAAATTAACATATTTATCATACATAATAATTTATAATTGAATGATTATGTAAAAAAATTATATTAATAATATATAATTATTTTTCATTTTTTAGTTAATTTATTTTTAAAAAATAATTAATTTCATTAATTAATGATATAAATTTATCAATAATTTAAAATGTTCTTCTAAAATTAGTCTTAATTATTTTTAAATTAATTTCTTTCACTTTCAACTTAATTGTTTCCTTCCTACTCATCTTCTTCGATTTCAATAAGAGAAAAGAAGAGTTCAACTCATTAATTTTTAGCATTTACTATTATTTAGCTAAAAATTTTATTAGTTAATTAAGGATACTTAGAAAATTTAATATAGCATACAATTAATAAAAGACAAATGTTAATCATGTTAAAAAAAGTAAAAAGAAAAAAAATATTTCATTGAAATTTGAAATACATAAAAACGCATTCTCTTATATAAAGAGTTTAACGCCAATATATTAATGTTATTCAATAATAAATTATCATTTAAATTATTTTAAGATAATTATTACAAAAATTAATAAATCTATCATATATTATTAGATATGATTGAATAATTGTGCAAAACTTTTTACATAGTTAAATAACTCTTTTCTCATTTTTAAATATGTTTTATATGATTTCCAAAAGAATATTTTATTTTTTAATTCTTTTAACAGTTTAACCAATGTTCACTGATTAGCATAAACTCTTTAAAAAAGGCCATGGAATTACAAGGGATTATAAAGTGGACGGAGCAGGAACCCCACCAGCAGATGGCTTTATTCATATATCTATGTATATTTATTAAAAAAATAAAAACAGATAAATTTGTTTGGAACAATAACGGGACCACGAATGGATAATAAGACATTAACATTAACATACCTGACTAATGACCGATGTAGCTTGGTTCCAGTGAAATGCTAAATAACTGAGGATACATCTCTCTAACTCCTCAACCAATTTCATATATAGAGAATCAGTGTTCTCCACATTGCCACTGGAAATATATTCAAAGATGCTTTCATCACACCCTTTGGATTTTTTCAAATACTCTTGGGCCAATATGCATAGCTCTGGAACCTCACCAGCATCTTCAAACCCCATTTGCCTTGCTGCAATGCAAACAC
>PYAF01002668.1:100826-124195 GCA_007407185.1 Glycine tomentella
CTGAGGATACATCTCTCTAACTCCTCAACCAATTTCATATATAGAGAATCAGTGTTCTCCACATTGCCACTGGAAATATATTCAAAGATGCTTTCATCACACCCTTTGGATTTTTTCAAATACTCTTGGGCCAATATGCATAGCTCTGGAACCTCACCAGCATCTTCAAACCCCATTTGCCTTGCTGCAATGCAAACACATAAAGTAAAAAGTACTTGTAGTAAAAAACTTTACCCAACATAATGCATTAATGCTCAACCGTCTTTATGTTGATACAACTCTTCACATCAATTATTATAACCACCTTAATAAAAGAAAGAAGGCAAATGCTATACACTGGTTAAAAAACTAATAAACTAAGAGTAGTTTCTATGTTCTCTTATGACTTTTACATTAAAAATATCTAATTGCTCGAAGGTGGTTTGATTTCATTCTTGGTTTTAAAATCCCAGTTTTTCAACAATTGATTTATGTCTAAAATTTATTTTTTAAGTTTTGATTTTTTTTCACAAAATAAGTCTTTTAAAAACCAAAACTAAAAAGAGCTGAGAAATATATTTCTATTATCTGTTTTCTGTTTAGTGGTTCTATCTTAGATGTGTGAATTATATTATCTGGAGTGACCTTTGGTGTGGGTTATACGATTCCAAGACTAAACGTATGTTTGATTGGATAGAAAGAAAATAAAGAGAAAAAGAAAATTGGTTAACTAGTAGAAAGAAAGAAAGTCCTTTCACTTTTCTTTCGATTTGAATTTTAATTTTTTCATTCCTCTCGCACTTTCTTTCCGTCCAACCAAATATAGCATAAAAATCAAACAAACTCAAAGAATCTAGGAAAAGTGTGAAATTTTTATTTCAGATAAGAGTACAGAGAGGAAAAAAACAACATTAGTAACGTTGATAAGTGCATCCATTACAGGGTTTGTAATAGTCGTAGAGCAAATTAAATGAAAGCCCAAAAAACATACATACCAACATAGTGGGAGAACTTTTCGATCTCTCCAAGACGCCCAGATTCCGTCCTACGTAGCTCGGGAATAACCTTCTTCTGCTCTCCCACCACCGTGGACGGTGCTCGTCGGTAGCTTGAGGCGACGGCGGCGGCAACTAAACCGGCGAAGGAGGCAGCCAGAACATGTGTGAACTTGATTACTTTCCCAATGGAACTGTCTGAAAAAAATTGTGGTAAAATACATGTTATAAATAAACTATAAAGAATAAACTATATGCTTCTTTATGAAGTATGAACCAAAATGAACACATGCAAATTGTTGCAAATTAGCAGAGAAAGAGGGATTTGACTTTTCTCATTCACCTTGCTCCATTCTTGATGGGCTTTTCAGAATCACAAATGGCTACTACTGCTCGCCGAACCTTTGTTAAATATTGGCTAAATTGATGAAATGGACATAAGAAATTAAATAAAGCTGAGTCAGAACTCAGAAGATATGGTAGGAAGAATGTGATTCTGTGAGCTCATAACTGTACCTCGTGCTTGTTCCAATCCAACGCTCATGCTTTTTTCTTAAATTTTATTTTCATAAAATAGTAGTTTTTATAAATCATGGCCGTCTGATCTCACCAGCCGAGATATGGCAGTGACGTGATCACAGTTATTCTTTAATATTATAAAATATTGAAATTTACAATATATAATATTAGGTTATACCCATGTGATGCATAATGAGAATTATTTTTGGTAAAACATAAATTACAATAACTGGAGTAGGTCTGTACGAGTGTAGGTTTTTGAAGTACAAGAGCTTTTTAAAACAGACAGAAAAAGGAGAATGAAATGTGAATAAAATAAAATAAAAAGTGTAGAACTATTTCCTTTTGAATTTTTTATTAATAACCCATGGATGCATGTTTTTAATTAATGCAGAAATTTCAAGTAAAGTAAATATGATAAAATTTTGTAATATCTAATATTTAATAATCAAGTATTTAATATACATTTAAACATATGAGTTGGATGAATGTAAATTTGAATTATGAATAATCTTTCATAATATGACATATATAATATTCAAAAGCCTAAAGATAAGTTGATTATTTAAAAGTCAATAAATTTATTATACATAATTATTATTAAGAATAAATTAAACTTTATATCACTCTTTTTTTTTTATTCTTACATTATCTCTTTTAATGTTTAAAAATATTATATCGACATTCTTGTATCTGTTGTTGTATCAATGTTATTGCAGAGTTAGTGAAACAACCATACTTTTATGGAAGTTCCTCGCACCAAATGTGGATGTGCAACACAATAACGGGACCATTGAAAAGATGTTACCCAGAAATAATTAGGCTTCGCGACTAGTTTAAAAGGACTATACTATAGAGAGATTCGAAGAACTTGCCTCCAAATCAACAAGCAAGTACTCATAAAAAATAAAATCTTCAAGCAAGCTTGGATTCATATTTTTATCAACCCAAGATAAAAGAAACCACGTGAAAGTCTCTTATTCACAAGCAATGTACAAAATTATAAATTTCAACGGAAAGTAAGGTAGATTAGCACCACTTTCCTTTCAAAGACAGCAAATTCTTGAAATAGCATAAGCTTCCTTTCATATACAATTAATTCTATACGAAAGTAAAGTAAGACAACTTTGTCTACAAAAGATAGAATAAATTGGAGCTGTTAATGGTAGATACTTTGCCTCCAAAGGAAATCTAACATTTTCTTGTTTAGTTTAGTTTTTTTTTTTTTTTTTTTTCTGTTGGAATCTCAGCACCAGCTTCTGAGGTGGATCACCACCACTGTATAATGTCTTCCTGTAGGATAAGAGAGAGATGGAACAAAGTAAACAAAAATTAGATATCCATTCCATAAGTTATTAATGTTGTTCATGTAAATCACTATAAGATTAAATAAGACATAACTTTGGTGAATTGTTGGTCATGAGTTCGAATCTGGAAACAGTCTCTTTAAATATGTAAGGGTAAGATTACATACAATATCCCTCTTCCTTACCTGCCTATAGCGTGGAGCCTCTAGATAATGAATGACGTAATTTTTAGTTTTAATCATATGGTGGAAGCACAGACAGGACCATTGATAGTTTTAATGTTACGGTTGTGATTCACTCATATCCAAACTTAATAATCTTGGATAACAAGTTCCACCTTATAGTTAGAAACAAATAAAAGGATGTATAAAAAAATTGAATATTAAGATTTTTTTTTGTAATAAATAAGTCACTGAAAGTTCACTAGTTCACTCTAACCTATCATATTCTTAGACACGACCAGATCATAAATTTTAAACAAATAATTATTGACTTTGACAATCAGGACTTGATCAGTCCCTACACAAAATTACATATAAAGAAATAGACTTCGACTAAGGACTTGCTTAAGTTTAATGTATTAGCTCGACATTTTTTACTTCGACTATTTTGTTCACATGACAAAATATTTCAAAGAGAAATTGACTTGACTAAGGATTTGCTTTAATGTATTGTCTAACTACTGCCTTTGCCATCTCTAGAATCCACAGAGAAACGGTTTCTTCCCTTACACATGATAAATATGATAATATTAAAACAGATCTCTCTTGGAGCTGCTAATTGTGGATTTTGACATAATCAAATGTTTCAGACCCTACTTTTCAGAATGCAGATGTTGTATTATTGAGTTAATTACTAATGATATTATGGAACTTAAGGTTAAGCATGATGAGAAAAGCATCCATTACACTGGCCACCAAGGAAAAGAAGGAAGAGGAAAGAAAGAGTATGTCAACAATACATAGACAACGAGGCGCTTCCAAGTTCCAATTCTCCTATATGTATTTATATTTTTATGAGATCATAGATTATTTCCAGTAACCTTTGGTAAATCACAAGTTAGTGACCCCGTGTCCCATAAAACAAGCAAGCCATTTTTACCTGTGTGAGGTAGACTATTCTGTATGTTGGAATTGTTTGATGGCACCTAATCTCCTTGCACACATGGACACCATTGGCCCTAATCTCTAAATTCTGGGAAAGGTGTAAAGGAATCGAACTTATGCAGTTTTGCTATGTGATATTGATTTCCTTATCATCCTTAAGGACAGTGGAATCCTCTTTATTGATACCACAGTTATGTAAATTTTGAGCCTCACCGAGCAGTTGGTCATCAGCAGATTGTTCTCTGGCCTCTTCAATCTTGCAGCTGTTCAGAGAAATGTGTTTATGGGAATGCGGAAGCATTGCGCAAGAAGCAGAATGGACTTCAGAACCACCTCTCTCATTAAGGTGATAAAAAACTACCAAGGGGGAAGTTGACTTTGGCAAAAAACGATTTATCCAGAGACCTTCCACATTATCACTTCTATGACAGATTTCCTCTCTCTCATACAGTGCATAAGACTTGACATTATCCTTATCATTTCTGTTTTGTCTAGTTGAAGTTGAATGTAATGACAGTAATTCCATTCCTTCTTTGTCCTTAGTTAGCTCCAAGTTGTAACAATTTTCATTCTCCAATGAGTTATTTTTCCAGTGTTCATGACTGTTGAGAGACTTTATAGGTCTTGTCTGCGTCTGTATGGGTGGACAGGCATCAAATCTCCCTTCAGATATTTCAAGCTTATTTGATTGCAAATACTACCTATAAAGGCTATTGTTCTCTGCATAGAAGGTTATTGGAGTGGCATCAATTCCATGTACCTTAGTACCTGGCTCAAAATCTTTAGAGCCTCTTCGACTTGAGACATTATTGTTCCAACATTCTTAAATTTTGCACCAACCATAGACTGAACATTTGATCTGAACCCTACATTTTTTAGCTCTGGATCTTGATTCTTGTTGCACGTGAGAAGTTTAAGATCTGGCTGTTGAAGATGATGATTGGGATTTTCAAGGTTAAGAGCCAAAGACTTGTCCTCATCTTGAGTTGATAGTGAGCATCCTTTGATCATGTTTGAAATCAAGTTCATGAATGAGCTATCCGGTTTAACGTAGGATTTAGAACATGAAGTTTCTTGAGTTTGCTTTTTGAATTTTTAACTCCCAATTGTCACTTGTTGAAACCAGCTTCTCTTCTTACCTGCCAAAAACAACCCAGCACTGTGGAAGCTTTCAACACTTAAATGGCCCTCTTCCTCCTTTGATAAACTGACATTTGAATCCTCATCTGATAAGGACTTTGCCTTACCTTCATTTCTTGTCATTTGAATCCTGCTATTACATGGAGAAGGCATGACTGGATGGTTCTTACTGCATAGTAGCATCTTTTCACTGACCAGGATTTTTTTTTTTATTCTCACTGAATTTTGAAACAAGAAATACGCTTGTTGCTGCACAAGTAGCCTCATAGTTGAAAGTTTGTAAATCATTCTCTGCAGTTGATTCCAGTTTTTGTGAAGGACTGATGCCAGAAGATATTAAATTTGTTCCTAGAGAACCGGAACCTTTACATTCGATTGTATGCTCCAGCCTAGTATATAATCCATCTTCTATTTCAACCATCTGATTGACAATATCAGTATCTATGTCTCCATTGCAATGTTTACATGGTGAAGGATTTTCTTCCATGTTGGCATGTTGCATTTAGGTTCATCTGCTTGAAGTAATAAATTACTTACCGGCCTTTCATCAACCTGACCTGAAGGAAAATCATGATGCAGGTGATATTTCAGGCATGCACAAAAGAATGAACTGCAATTTTCTTTAACATAAAGTTTCAGCATTGTCCTTTAAATATAAAGGATATATGTTAAATTTGGAACCTGTGTTCAGAAAAAAAAAAAAACTGCCAGAATAATGGGAATTATTTTCTATGATCCAGGATAATTGATATAAATTGTTTACAAATAACAAAATCTAGAACGTGCTTTCAAGCAAGAGTAACAAAACTTTCCTAAAATGCCTAAATTATTGTCTTGTTGGTACCATAAACTGATGATGACAGCACATACCTGAAATAGTCCCTTTATCTCAGATATTATAGCTGTTCCAATGTTGGCTTGAGCACAAATATTCTTCTCCATCAGTAACACTTTGGAGCAGAGCAAGAACCATACTGCTTGGTTCAACATTCCCCAAAAGATAGGTCTTTTTATTAGTAAAACTTGAATCAACACATTTGAGACCGAAACCTTTATTTGGAGACCAACTATTTCAGATAGGGGGTCAGTGGCAGAAAATATCTTGTCTATTCGACAAGCTGCATTTGCACCTGCACCCGAGTCATCTTTCCAAATACCCTGATTAGAATAATTTAGAACGAGTTCAAAATCAGTCTTTGGTTTTATTGTCTCGCTTTCGGAACTCATCTTCATCATTCAATTTGTTTCCCCAAATTCAGCTTATTATCTATGCGAAGTGAAGAGTTCAAAACAATGCATTATCAGCTTTATGTACTCTTATTTTTATGTATATACTACATATATCTTCCAGGATGCAATCTTGTTGGCCGGATAGAACCATTATAGACAATAAAACTCTCTTCGAGCATTAATTAATCCAGGTCTTAAACTCGAGATCACTAATTAAGATGAAACAATCCCGTTAATCCACGCGTCCGTGGTTCAATTCTGTGTACTCTTAAGACATTGATATGGGTCTACTTACTATTTATGATGTTTTAAATCCAGGCACAAGACAGGTACAAACTTGCATCTAAAGTTGTAGACTGTTGTTGTCTTCTCTTCGTTATAGTTGGGTATAAGGAAATCCATAAGCACAGGGAAGTAGATAATGCCATCAAGACATTGCAAGCTAATTCAAAAGTCAATTCTTGATTTATGTTAATTGCATACAAGACCAAATATTATAAACATCTAATTATATAAGAAATGAACGTGATGCACACCCTACAATCACATGAAAGAAGCAACCAAAAAATACAAAAGATAAACTACCAAAAAAGTGTTATATTTCTTTGATCATATAAAGTTGATTATAACTCTTGTATATGAAAAGATCATGAATCTTCAATACAATAATTTCAAAACTGAACAAGGCATTAAGCAAAACTAATAAGTTCAATGAAACACACCTCTTGAATATGAAACGCAAAATGGATATTTCCTATGCTCGTGTGTCTGGCCGTTAGAGAAAGAAGAGAATCAACTTGCAGTTGCCAAACGTCCTGGTATGGCATTAGCTATCACATGAAGCTGTTCATGCAAGGTCTAGGATCTGCCACGTAGAAACATGCCATTCCACTAACGCCCGTGCATTATTCTACAGGATGTAGTGGGTTGCCCAAGTTTCCATTATTTGCTTTTAGTCCCTTTTTTATATATTTTAAGTAAATACGGTATTGATTTGTATAATTGTAATAAGTTTCTTTTCTGAAAATTCTTTCGTCTTGGGTGAAGTCAAAAAAATGGATTCTTAACACACAAATTTTTTAAAATATAAATAATATTAAAATTAAGGGATAAAAGAAAATGGGCCTTAACACACAAATTTTTTGAAATACAAATAATATTAAAACTAAGGGATAAAAAAAATGGGTTCCTAACATATAAAATGGGCCCCTAACGTAGGTTTTATTTTTTTTTTACTTAAACTATCAGTGCAAAAAATTTTAAATCATGAGCAGACGTCCCGTTTGTCCTGCCCCAAGGCCGGCCCTGTTTGTAAATCACAACAGCTTGTTTTGTCCTCTACTTATCATAGAAGGTTTGTACTTATCAAAATTTAAAAGGTATAAATTTATTCTTATATTGTAAAATAGAATTAATACATAATTTTGGTTTCTTACTTTCTTATTCCAATATTTTCTCACTTCTCTTTTTTAGAAATAGATTTCACCTATTATCTTCAATTAATCCATAATTTCTTAATGAGAAATGGCCATGACATCCTGGAGCAACAAGTGATCCATACCCCCACTGGGGTTCCTCCAAATTAAAGAATAATAAGAGAATAATAACCCACTGGGGTTCCTCCTATGAGTGGAACTTGCACCCATCTCTGCAAGGAATTAATGTTAGAGATCTCTCGTTTGTATAATGGTGATGAATGTCTAAGGTGCCCTAGCTCCACCAGCTAAATTAATTGTGTGTTTTGAATCTAAATAACACACCACATCCCACATTAGAATATAATCCCATGTTATAGAGTATAAACTATAAAGCATGCAAGTATATATTTCTGCATACAACAAACAATAAGATATTAGAATATCTCACATTCTCATAAAAACCTTTCAAGAAGGTTCCTGAGCGATTGCCAAGACACTTTGCTTAACTATGGCAGCCACGTTGCTGTTAGGGACAGCAGTGGCATAAGCGTTAGAATTAGCAATACACTGACGAATCTGACTGAGAAAGCGACTGGACTTTGTTCGAAATGTTGTGAAAAATTAGACGGTTTCTAGAGCACCACGTAAACCATACACATTGCAACTGGTGTATATAATGTCACCGTTCTTGGCAAAAGCATTATGCATCCAACGCATCCAATGGCACGTAAGTTTTACATATAATTCATAACTTATTAAATGATTTATTTTAAATGTATAAATAAATAATTAAAAATATTTCAAAAAAAGAAAATAAAGATTTTTATTTATGTAAAAAAATTACCAAAAATATATAAATTGATACATGGAATGCAAGCATTGCAATGCAATCCAAATCTCGCAATCTCTTCCCAGTAGGGAGAAGATTGAAGCATGGTTCAGTTTCCTTTGTAATATAAATAATATTTGATGAAATGTCTTGCACTTTTATGACGCAATATCAAGTGAGAATGTTTTGGAAATTAATATCAGGGGATCTTGCAAATATTTACCAGATTGGACTGGGATTTTTCTGAAACGGAGCATGCATGTAAGCATGCTTACCAGAGTGTATGAAGGGGGTGTTTGTGATTTTTCCGGAAGTGAGGTTTATGGGAGGGGGAAAAAGACCAGAGGAGTGTGTTCTTGAGATAGTTTGGGAAAAAGATATTTAAAAAAAGGAAAAAGAAAGTATAAATAGCAACTGTCTAAGGCCAATTTGGCCCAGTCAAACGGACCACTAAAATTTAGGCACCAGCCTATTTGGCCAGGTTTTTTTAAGAAAAAAAAATTCCTTTTGAAATTAATACATTTAAAAAATAACTTAAATACAACTTTAATCCTTCTATTTTGTTAAATCTTCAACTTTAATTTTTCTATTTTAAAATAGAGATATTTATTGTTCTATTTTTAAAAATTTACAATTTTAATCTAATTCCTGATATTACCAATATTTATTTATTACATTTTAATTAATATTTTTTATGACACCATAATAAAAGAAATAAAACATATGCAAAATTGAGAATTAAACCAAAATTATTGAATTTCTAAAATAAAAGATTAAATATTTCTATTTTAAAATAGAAAAATCAAAATTATATATTGAAAAAATAAAATAAAATAAACCAAAATTATATTAGTAAAAAAAATAATTGACCATGGCACAATCTAACAGCTAAGGCTAGGTGAAACCAACAAAACAAAGCCCACAAAAGATTTGAACTAGGTCGCTTTTCACTATTTAGTCCATCATATCGGGTCATTTCACAACTCTAATAATACGTTCAGCTAGCAGGTTGTTGCTTAGGTCAAGCCAACAAAAATTTGCCTACAAAAGATTTGAACTAAGTCACTTTTAACTATTTAGTCCGCCATGTCAAACCATTTCACAACTCTCTAATAGTAGGTTGTTGCTTCCTGCACTTTTCTAGAATGTTATTTTTTATTTTTTTCACTTTTAGATGGGCCAATTCAGATGGTAAAAGATATAACGGATACAGAATGTAATTTTATATTATGGATTGATCAAATTCGAAAGCCGAAAATGGTACAAGAAGCAACAGTCCAACTAACAATATAGCATTCATGTCACTGTCCTTTCAGATCACCAGGAACATTATCTTTCCCCAATTTTCTTTTTCTTTTTAATGAGTAAAGAATTTTGTCATACATGACACACTGAATAACTTTTTAATATATCATTTAAATATTTTCACCCGCTCAAAATATTTCCTTAAGCTCTGCTACTTTTGAAAGGGAGATGACACATATTGGTTATGCTTCCCTGTTTCTCTGTTCAAGTTAGTTGCAACTCCATTTCTCTCATTATTTTCCTGCATCTTGTACGCCAAAATCATCCTTCGGAAAAGATGAATTCTCTAGTAATGTCCTTCACACCACGACACATAAACATTGTTAATGGACAAGGGTTCACTGCCATCTACGTGCTTGATTTATAAGTTGTAACTTCCTTCAATATCCAACAGTGATAACTGATACGTACGTACAAGGAACCTCAGGTATTGATACTCAACAACCAAAGTACTAAGGTTTCGTTCATTACCCATTTATATATTTTGAAAATGCTGACCAGGTCTCAAGTTTTTTTTTTTTTTTAATTCAAAATTTAATCCTTGTAATTGGTAAAAGAATATAGCCGTCTGGACTCGTTTGGAGAAACCCACGTCACCACAAATATGTCATCTTAGCATCTCTTTTAAGTATTCAATGACAACTTACAAGATGAACTAAAATTGTCCTATTTAAAATAGGGAAATTCACACAAAAAAATAGGAAAATTTTAAAAAATATAAGATTAACTTAATAAAAAAAATTGTGAATTTAAATATTTTCATTAACAAAAAATTAACACATTAATAATTAACATTTATTGATAAAAAATAAAAAAAAATTAAAACCACTCATTGTCTATATTAAGGGTTCAAAAAGAGTAATTAAGTAAAAAAAAAAAAAAAAAAACTCATTCCATATAAAATAAAATGTTACAATGAAGCTGCTTATTGTGGTATTCTAATTTGTATTGGCTCAAGAGTTTTAAAATAGTTATAAAATACACAAATATTTAAAATATTCATGCAATATCTAACATAACACATGCATGTCTAAGATGAGTACAAGTTGACATGATCATTGTTATGTAAACTTTTATTTAATTAAATTCTATATATAATTATATCAGCTGGGGAAGGAGGGGGCGGACCTACCCTTGTCACTCCCTATATCCATCCTTGATAATAGTGTTATTAATTAATGGAGCATTTTGAGTGTGTTTGTGTTGTGTATGCTTGTGTGGCAAAAGTTGTGACAGCGATTGCCAACAAAATCTCTCTTTCGCTCTTTTTAAGTAACCTTTTCAAAGTTCTTTCATATGTTCTGTTGAATGCTTTATGTTACTATGTTGAGAAGTAATGCTAATATAATGGGCTTTATCGAGCATAGGGATCAACTTTATCTTTGCGTTTGTGATGACATACTCAATATGTCTCTATTCTTTTTTGACTCCTCTATCTATCTGGTGGAATCTCAATCCGAAGTACACTATATTTGTGTGCCAATATTGTATCTAAAATCCCAAAAATGATGTTATTTCCCTCATCATTGCACGGAGGGTATGGCAAAGATCCATGAAAAGGTTAAGCTGGAATTTTAATTTTTTTTCTACGTATATACTATTTGATTTCTAGCAATAAGTTATTCATGATTCCTGTCGTTCTTTACTACATCATTATTGAATACCAGAATATATTAAGAAGGCATGTCGTATGACTATTTCAACGTTTAGGGTATGCTGAAAGGTGTTTCAAACCTAGATTCTTAAAACTAGAAAATTTAATATTCCAAAAATTTTCTATGGCAATTAACATACTAATAGTTTTCTTATACAGTAGTTTTTTTGTAAATCTTCAATTTAAAAAAAATCAATTGACCACTATAATGTGCCTTGGTTTCACTGGGTTCCATATAAGATGATGTCATTGATAGTGCCTTACCCAAACTCGAGGAAACATTTATAATATAAACACTCACCAGTCACCAGGGTTATACGTAGCATCTCTTTGTTAAACATACTAATTATAGTAAAAAAAATATCTGAGTTACATCTCTATCTCTGATTGTTTATATCAAAATAAAAATAGCTGCATAGTGAGTTTCTCTCTGCCACCAAGCTTCTGACGCCCAAAAAGTTGAAAACAGAGATATTGTTACACATAGTATCATTTCAGATAATTTTTATTACAATATTTCAACACTCCTTCATATTTAAATAATAAAACTAGAAAAAAACATAATTACACATTCTCATTATTTCTTTATTTTTTTTCAAACCAGAAAAATACAAATACAGAGCAATAATTGTTTTAATAGAGATCACAAATATTTTTTTTAAGATAATCATATTTAAATTAGGTAAAATCATAATGCATAATAAAATTGCGTCTTTTAGAATATTTAAAGCAGTTGTATATCAAACCTTCGATTAAGCTGAAATAAATTTTAATATATAAATAATGTTACATTACTGTATTATGATTTCACTACTTGAGCTAATTTAATGCAATCACCTTTAACATATTCGTGCAGTAAAAGTGTATCAGCAAAGGTGGAATTAATAAATTTACGTGGGGTGAGGATTGTATTGTAGCAAAGGACGTAAGGGCTGAGAATAAGATCCAAGTTGAACGGACCCATATGGTATTATGGAGTTTTGATGAATAGGCTGACCCATATGGTATTGTGAGGTTTTCATGAACAATCTCTGACCCACACGGCATTAAAAGTGAGGAATGGGCTAAAGAGTAAGGCAATGGTTATGATGGCAGTCTTAAGCTTGAAAAAAGACTAAAATTCAAAGTTTCACTTTGATGAGTTTGGTACTCTCTAAAAGAACTTCTACCCTACTCCTTGCAACAAATAAAGCGAAAGGTCTAAATCTTATATTCTTTGCAACTCTCCACAAGCAAAGCCAATCGACAAAAATTCAACTTTAAAAAGATAAGCCTCAACTTTTTTTACATATCTATTAGATTTTCCCTTTTCAGTCTTCATTTCACACCACCAACTCTGTTTTTCAACGATTTTGGTGAAAAGAAGAAAAGGGTCGGCAATCAGGGACACTGTTTCACAAACCAATTTCAAAGAAAACTTAAATGATCAGTGTTTTGATTTATTTAGCCACATTCTCATTTCCATAAATATTTTTTTTTACATACATTCATTTTTAGTCTCAACAAGAAGCAGATTGGATATTGTTAAGCATATAAACAAACAGAAAGATTATGAAAGATTATGATGGCTATTTGAAACATGGTACTTTCCTGTTTGATCAAAGCAATTATGTAATATGCTGGACAAACGTATTTCAAAGAGACAATAAAACCGAAGTCAATCAAGTCAACTTTGAGTTTTCCAGCAGATAATCTGATGATCTATGTCTTTTTGCTGCAGATTTTAAGAAAGAAACACATGAACTTTGATGAAAAAAAGATTAAGAGAAAAGGGCATTGAACTTACACGTTACTTGGCAATTGAATTCTGTTGGAGATGAAAAAAATGAATTAAATGCTTAGTTTCAAGATCATTGCAAAAAGAATGAATTAGATTGTTAGTAGGAAGAACATGATTCATGGAAGATACTTTGAGCTAGGGGGAATGAAGCCTGGTCCGAGATCATTCTCAAGGGTGATGATGATGATCTTTGCTTCAGAAGAATGGTCTCGAACCAGACACCATTCCCCTCAACTCCTTCATATGTTTGAGTGGAGAAAAATGTGGGAGAGAAAGACTTGATTTGAGACAGAAGCAGAGAAAACTGTTTGATTTTGATTTGGCCATGCATTGTTTTTCATGGGCCCTTATATACGTGAAGATGGGGAATGTGTGGGTCAGAAAACGGTGTGTCCCACACAACATGGCTCCCTCATCTTGTCAAGCTTTTCATACAGATTTTAAGTATCATTTATAAGAACATTTTACCTTAGTTTTTAGTTCAAGTGATCTATGTAAACACTATAACCTCCCTTGGGGAAGAGAATTTTTTTCACTCCTTTCCTTCTTTTTTGTTTTGTTTTTTATCATACTTTTTCCCCCTCACGAAGAGGGGAGGGGGAAGTGAGTGGAGTTTTCTAACAACCTAAATGATTGTTCACTTTCATTGTTATTATTCACTCCATGTGTATATATCTGTGCCAAAGTTGTATATCTGACGTACATATCAACTGTTATTTTTTGAAAATTCAAACATACTAATTATGTCTTGGAAAATGAAAAAGAAGGAGTTAAATAAGGCCTATTTTGCTATTTGTGATGGTAAATGGTTTCAAATCAATAAAAGTTATGGTGGATTATTGATGCAAAAGTAAACAGATCTTTTAGCATCTGTTAAAGGCTTAGCAGCAAAGTTCGCTTTAAGTCCTACCTGCCTTGCCAAACAATACCGCCAAGTCCTATCACAGACGTGGCTAGCAAATAGCAATAGCATAAAAATCCTATTGGTTGGAAGACTTTATACCATCTACACAAGTCTTGCTGTTACATTTGACACTAATAGGTACGTCTAAGTTCAGATTACCTCAAACTTTTCCTAGCCAAACTTAGGTAGAATTACATGTACATTTTTGTAAAATTATGACAGCAGGGGTTGTGCTCCACAAATTGTTCTGATGGAGCCAGTTATGTAGTGTATACAATAGTGACTTTTGGTTCTGTACATACTACATAGCATTAACTTCTTTTTATGCATTATTCCTTATTATAGTAGGATGAAGTTTCTTGCTTACAGAGTTGATGTTGTCAGAGTGACTTAAGCAGTGAGTAAAAATGATAAAACACAAATTATTGCGTATCATGGTCTTGAGATGGGGTGTTTAAAGGGGTTCTCTTTTGCTTTCCACTTAGAAAAAGGGGCAAATGAAGAGATGAATAGGAGCTTTCATTGATGAATCACACTCCCAAATGGCGTCAATCCAAGCTTTACATAGAAAGAAATACTGTTAGTCCTATTTATAGCTCAAGCAGAGGTGGTGGCAAGTGGATAGTGAACAGTAAAATAGAACATGTTTTGAAAACAAAAATTAAAGATTACTGAAAAGTGAGGGCAAAAAAGTATAGGTAGTTATGGGCAGGGTTGTTCTACCATGAGTATTGTATATGATATATGCACAAATTTATATAGTTTGACATACTATATGGGAATTTTAATTTCTTGATGTGTTTTCAGCATATCTAATTCCATCAAGTGCTAAACATGTAGAAAGTAATCTTGTAGTCCTACTGAGGGCAAAAAAGGAAACAAAATGCACCTAGATAAAATAAGTCTTATATTCACACACACAAACTCAAAATCTCAAACCCAATCCGTACAAGTCGGTTGGACTGGGATCCGATGGCCTAACTAGATCGATTCCGCTTTCGGATCGATTACGCAATTGACCGATCAAACCCAGTCGGGTTGGTCATCGGATCTTAGTTGGATCGGTTCGATCCAGTCGATTTTTAAAAAAATTGAATTTTTTAATAAAAAATTGGATTTTTTTTAATTTGGATTTTAAAGTATGAAAGGATTTTTCTTACTCAAATAATGTTAATTATTTACTTATATATAATAGATACACATATAATTTTGAATTTTAATATATACCGGATTAAATCGAACCTATTATTAGCTCACCGATTGAATTACTGACCCATGACTCACTATCTTGACCAGATTAATAACCAGACCGAGTTTTATAACTATGTCCAAAACTGATTCGGATCAGTGAAGAGCTAGCATATATGTAACCAAGAGAGTTTGACCTAATAGTTAAGTTGAATTAGGAGTTCTGCCTACGTTGACTATCAACGCTCAAACCAGCACCTAGAGGAATTATATAATGCACACTAAAATATTTGCACCATGCACACTCATTGATTGAAGGTTACGATAGTGTTTGTCCTCGTCGAAGTGTGTGGGACTATGTGGGAACTGAGACAGTTAATTGGAGAATAACAAACAATAAAAACAGACACAACGAAACAAGTTGAATAACTGATGATGCGGGGGAAGATGGAAGGAAATAAAACTCACATGCAAAAAGTAATTGTGAAAGGACGATGGCAACATGTCATGGAACTTGTAAAGGACAATGGACCGTCAAGGCCCAACACAAAGAAATTGGTTACTTATTTATTCACATTCACTGCTTAAGATTATGGTGTGCATTTTCAGTTACTCAACACTCATAGAATGTAAACATAATGGCTAATTTCACATTATTATGAAAGAAGGGTCATTCTTTCTCTCCTCTCACTCTCACCTATCCTTTTCTAGTATATACCCGAGATTATGTGGACTCATCATTGTAGAGTGGACACCGAGTCAGAGGGATCTAATTCCCTATGCACCCACTCAGGATCTTAATATGTGTACAGAGGATATGGAATAAAAAGAAACTTCCTAATACTTCATGAGCTAATATCAAAATTTAAGGCATTTCCATAAAAGAAAAAATTATCAAAAGCATTTTGTTATGCACAATTGATGATTATATTTTATATGTTTCTTTCAACATTAGAGGATTTATCTGTGTGTAGGTGAAAAACTAACGATTATTCCATACCTAACTTGTGGAAGTGGAAAATTTCTTGCTTTGTGGAATGTGTCTCAGGCCGGTCTCAGATAGAGAAAATTGTTGTGACTTAAAAAAGAGAAACAAACAAAATCTAAATTATTTTAGATTTGAATTTTGAGAGACTAAATTAATAAAATTAATCCATAAAAGGACATGTTTGTGTATTTTTTTTTATATAAATATATTTTTGTTTTTTTATTAAGAGACATTTCTTTTTTACCAACAGACATTTATCTCATTTAATTAACTCCTACTAAATTTTATATCAATTATTACATGCACCAAGTGGCGGATTGATCCTATTCTGTGCTACCAAACTATGGAGTTGTAATCCATTTCGATCATAGAGTCACTAGATATTCCTGGTACTAAATATGCAACACTGCAAGTAGAACCTTCCTTTTAGTTCGTTCACGAGTTCACCTTTAAGCCTTCTAATTTCATGTTGTCCCACTCTTATTATTAAAGCTGATAAAATAGATATCCGGCCTGATGCAATCCACAATCTATGACAGGTAGGTAAAAAATTAAAAAATAGAGTAAATCACGGTCACTCTTCCAAATTTATTGCTCACAATATAGCCTTTTTTTTATTCCTTTTATTTCTACACTAACTCCTTTAATTGTTCAAGGAACATTACATATGTATCCTTATAAGAGAGAAGGTTGTTGTAAACGTTAAACAAAGCTATATATTGTGTTTGATCTGGAAAAAATTCGAGAGTGTTAATATAATTTGCTATAAATATTTTATATTTATTTCAAGTTTTTAAAATGATATTTTAAGCTCGATAAAAGTTTATTTTTTTCCGAAATTTATAGATTTTTGCAGACTAAATCCATATTAGGCTTGACCAGATGGGGCAAAAAAATAATTTGGATTTAATTCAAACTCAAAACTTAAAGTTTAAACTCTACATTTGATTGGGCAGATTTCGACCAGATTGAGCCATTCTATCACTTCTAGTTATTACTATTTACCAGCAGCCCACAACAATCGTAACCATATCTAACATAAATATGGTCTTAACCCCCAAGAAATTAAAGGCTATTTTCTTGATCAGAAAATCCTTCAATAAAACAAGTTTTAGCATACGCTTCGACAAACTAAACTACATTGATAAAAAGGAAGCAGCATCCTGATCAGCAGTATTGCTTTTACAAATGGGGCATGTTTTGTTCAATAGGGTCTCTCTTTTGCCGTGTAAAAACAGAACCATCTAAGCAATGGACATTTTTTTTTTCTGTTTAATATAACTACTAGACATTAATGTCCCACCTAAAGGCAGCAAGCATTAGGGCCCTTGAGCCTAGCTATACATTAGTCCTCTGGCCACAGTATGCAAATGTCAGTTTTGCCATTGAAAGGAAATGACCATCTATAGGGATAACATCAATTTAATCTTAATTTTAAACAAGGTTCCCTCGTGTTGCAGGTAATGTCCACGTACTCCCATAAAGTTGGATGTTACAATCATAGCTATGGACCTATCTTATCTTTCCATACACTGCTACTAAAACCCCACAAGGTTTTGTTAATAAGAGAAAAAGTAGCAAAGCAAATTGCAAAAATGAAACATAATTATTGTTAATCGAACAGCATTATTTAATGGTGACTTGAAACAATCTGATCCTGGACTTCAGACAGACAAACAAATGCTCAAATTGCTCTTATGAGCAACAGGATTGAATTTTACAAATAATTTGAAATAAATTACAAATAAACATTTTCAACTAATTACACAATGCACACAGCAGCAAGTGCTCAGAAGTTAAAAGGAAAAACAAAGTGAAGGTGCTTGTTGCAAGAAACAAGACTACAGTCCCCGGATACATATAAATTAGAAAAATGAGAATCTAATCTCACTGAAAACTTCACTGGCTGCCAATCTCCAAGTTTGCTTGTCCAGTTACCTCGGTTGCATTAATTCCTTCAATATGCTTGGTCTTGTTTTTGAGGTCAGATAAGCCATTTACATCACTCTTATCACCATAGTTGTTGCTCTTCAGTGTGTGATGCTTTCTCCTGATTCCAGCTCCTTTCTCCTTGTCACCTTCAGATAAATTAACTGCACCATTGTTGCTCTTTCGCCGGCCCAGCTTGGGAGATTTTGCCCGCGTGGCTGGAAGCTGGCCCAGACATGATACTCAACTTTCGTCAAGCACAGAAGTTGAAAAATATGTCTACATAACTAGATCTTTCACAATTTTAATGAGCAGTTTTTCAGTTACTATTGAAATTTGGTTTGAGAGCTTAACATAAACTTTACATTGTTTTTTAATGATAATAAAACTGAACCCTATACGTGGTATTATTAAAAATACAAGAACAGTACAAACCTTCTTCAATTCAACCTTAGGAGGAGGCCCTTCATGGTAAAAGCTTGGCATAGGGCTTGCTTTAAAAGTTAGACTCTTCCTTAGCTGCTTGATAGCTTCCTCCATCTCTTCCTTAAATGTTTAGAAATTGATGAAGGAATCAGAGAGAAAAAAACTAACTTATGAGCTTATAAAAAGAAGTAACAGAATGGCAATATATTTCCTAGTGTTGAAGATATTTTAGAAAGTGTTGCACCTTGGTCCTAGCTTCACTTTGATTCTTCTCAGCTTCCATTGCTTGCTGCTTTTCCTCTAATTTTGAATAAAACTATGGAAGGGACCATACACCAATCAATTTGAGGTAGGATAGGAAAAGCTATCCAAACAGAGCCAACTAATATACAAGTTGTTACCTCCTTCCGTTTTTCTGCACGTTGAGTAGACCGAAACACAGGAGCAGAAGCAACAGTTGTCCTGGACTTGATTGATCGCACAGAAGCTGCAGTTCTTTACATGGTCAAGGAGTAATAGCAATTTCAAATTCTAAAAGGAAGTATAACCATTGCCAAAATAAGAAAAACTTGACATGAGAATTTGACACTCTTCACTGCAACATTTTTAAGAGGATACATTGAAGCAACTGAACAAGAATCATCATCATCAGGATGCTTCTTGTTATCAGGTTGCAATGGCTTTCTTGAAACTACAGGAGATTTCAACTGCAAGGTGAAAGCAGACAAAACAAAAGCTTCAAGACTAATTGTAAATAAATAGTAATGAGACAAAATTAACCATAAACAGTTTAGCAATGAATTAGACAATTCATATTTAGTTTCATTAAATTGCAATGTTATCCCAGTCCTTATAAGATGGTTATGTAACTAATCTGAAGAACCTCTTAATGAAATAGGCATCACAAGTTTAAGCTGTCTGGTTCGGAACTATAGATGAATATGCAATAGATAATATCTAAAGAAAATTTTCTGATGATATACTTAAGGCACAGTAATAGAAGGGTTTATTTTTTTTAACCTTCCACAAATATAAAGACATCAGAATAATTAAAGGAGGAAGCAGATTCAACATCAGCATATACCTGATTCTGTTTAAACAGATTGGGAGATAGCACATTTTTTTTGTTTAAAGATTTTCTCTCGTTACTGCCCTTGTTGTCTTCTTCAAAAGCAGGACGAGTTGCAATCAAAGCACGCTTCTCGGTTGCTAGGGAAAACGGTTGTGGAACTGTGGGCTTGATTTGGGCACTGCCTGTAACAGTAGGTCTTGATCCATCCTTCCCGGTATCTCGTGGCTTATGCTTACCCCTTGTTTTGTGAGATTTAAAGCTTTTCTCACTGAGGACACCCTCAGAATCTGAGGTTAACTTATCCTCACATTTTTTAACATTAGAGACATCAGAGACCTTAACAGAAATTTCTGTTGTACATTCCTTCACCTCATATTCCTTTGCACTCTCCTCTGAACTATGATGTTCAGTAGTCTCATTGATTTGTTCATAAGACTCTGTAATATTGTGATGATCACTTCCAGCTTCGTGACCTGAATCATGGGAAAGGCCATCTGAATAAACTACAACATGATCTGGCTCCTTGATGATACAAATATCTGTATCTTCTACTCCCATTGCACTACAACAAACAAATGTCAGAACCAAATTCATTGAATTGATTGAAATGCCATAATCATCAGCATAGTGTGTTTTACAGTTTTGTATTGACATACATAACAGAAAAATAAGTACATATATGATTGGGAAAAGGTGAAGTTGGAATGTACTTATTTTTGGGTAAAAAGATAAGAAATTATAACCCCCTCCCCCCACAAAAAAAAAAACACTCTGCATTAACCTGTTCCAAAGAATCTCTCTCTAAAACAAACCAATTGTCTTGTAAACTTGCAGCTTTAAGGTTGAAATAGATGTTATAGAATGCTTCCTAAAGGATATAGTTTGATTAATAATTACTAATTGCTATCATAATTTTTACTTAAATGGTTCAACAAAATAGTACTGTAATTAAGATTACTTAAATACTATATATTATATAAACTTCCTTCATTTGCCAAAACACAAAAGTCTAAAATAAGAACTTCATTTAAAACAACAGTTTTAACAGTTGTGAGGAAAAAAAAATATAGAATAAAAAAGTTTTGTAAAGAAAACGATATTCTAATAGTTCTAGCATGAAATCTATAATTACACATTTCTCTGTATTTGTATCAATAGTTTTGAGAATTAACTAGGTGCTATCTTTGAAATTTGAAACTTTTGTTCTCTCCTGGAACACATTCATTACAATTATGCCAGCTTCACTGATTGGGCTATCTTCTCCTCACTATATAACCACAGTTGATTCTTACAGTCACATATACACACTGTTACAACTGACATGCCTAAATCTACTTATAAAATTTAATAAACCCAAGGCAAGATGAGAATAATCTTTAAATATCATAATTGTTGTGTTCAACCAAAAAGGTGAAACCAAGGGGCAAAAGATTATTTAAAACTAAAGTAATGAGCATGACAGGTTTTGCATGGAAGCATATGTGCATTATTTAACATAAATCAAATGGAAAAGAATCAATTGTGTAACTAGTTCCAGGCTTAAAAGCACTCAGGAAAAACTAAAACATGCAAAAGGAAAGCAATCAAATTGGTAGGTGGGTGTCTCCAATCAATGATTAAGACTCTAATAATTCAAAATCAACAACTCAACTACATCCAAACAAGACATCATATTTCGGAGAAAAAAATGGTGTTAAGCAAGGAAAATAAGAAGAGCCCAGCATAAAAATTTTAAAATGTAACCATGCAGATCATCCCAAGGATAACATGATACATAGTTTAAAGAAATAAAGACCCATTGAATTTTCTCAAGCTCCAAAATCAATGAATAAACATCCTACATATTGGTTTCTCACCGACAAATTCAATAAAAGAAAAAACCATAAATCACAAACTTAAAGGTCTATACACTATATTTTAAGTTAAAACGAAAATCCTGAAGTTCAAAAGCAAATGTTTACACTATTTTTCCAAAACTGGATCAAAACATGCAAAAGCTATAGGTGCAAAAAAATGTTTTCCAGGAACTAAAAACCAAAAAAATAAAACTTTGAGCCATATTATCTACACTTTTGCAGTAGAAAAAAAAAAGGAAAAACAGAATTCAAAATTCAACATGTATACAGATTTTCCTTCCTCTTCCTCAACCCCATTGAACATATTCTCAGCAAGTAACCAAAACCTTCACTTTAAATTTTTTACCATCTACCAAACAGAACCCCATAACAAAAACATCAACCCAAAGGGTCAATGACCCAGAAAATAATAATAGCAATCATTGAACGGCCCATTAAATTAAGCAATATTATTTTTTGGAAAAAAAAAAAAACAGAAATAGAAACAAGGATTAAAAGCGATCTCAGAAAGAAAGAATGTGCATTTGATGTATAGAGATGGAAAGGAAGAGTGGAGAATTACTCACATTTAGAGTTGGATCTGGAAAGAAAATAATGCAACTGTGTTGGTGAGTTGTGTTTGAGTTTTTTAGTTTCTGCTTTGAGTTTTGTCCTGTACAATGTTGTGTTGTCGCGCGTTTTATATGAGCCTCGTCGGTCGCACGCCGTTTCTTAACGGCGTTAACTTTCATCTTTCTAATTTTTTGAATTTGGATTCATCCACTTTGGCTTTACTGAAAAATTATATAAATAATTCTTTTCTAAAGCCACTGGATAAAACTATAAGACGAATCCTTTAAATGAAATTGAATTATTCTACCAAATACTTTTTGTCTTTACCTCTCTTTTTTCTTTATAATTGATGATAGTGCAAAGTTTAATCAAATAGACAAACACCCTCCGGTTTTTGTCTTTTCAATTGGATATTTGTGTCCAGATACATGATTGCATGTTTCAGGGTCTTTTCTTTTCTCTTTCTTCACCACAAAACTTGATAGTTTAATGTGACTTTTTGAAGCCATTAGTCAGGTAAATTGGTGAATGTTTCATTAAATTGTACAAATTCAAATTTGAATTAGAAGAACTTTATTTTATTACAAAAAAGCATAAAATTTATTTTGTAAATTGAGTTTGTAAAAATACATTTTTTCCTTTTCATTTCAAATTGAGTTTCAAAATAAAAATGAGAGTTTAGACTTATTGGTAAAATCAAGATTAGGAATATAGAGTATAAATCAAACAACAATAAATGGGAAATTTCAAACACACGTTTCACAGGTGTGTATAAAAAATTCTTCAATAGTCAATACAGATTTGAATAAGTTGTTGGTCCCCTCATAAATAAAATCATTGTTCTCATGTATAATTTTTTTTTCTAATTTGGTTAAATTCCGTATAAACAATCATGCATAACTCATACTTTTATATAGAAATGCATAATAAGAGCTCTAAGGGTAACACAGGATCTAACTCACTTGAATTCATACACAAAGTTTTATTGAGTATTAAATGAGTATATTCTACTAAAGAATAATGTTACATATCCTAGAATGGATACTACAATAATAGTTCTATTTAATTATCACTTAGGCCTCATGATTAAATTTGTGAAGTTATTCGGATATAGACAAAAGAAAAACAAAGTAACAACATTTTTTTAGTTTAATTTTAATACACTGATAAGTATACACTATTTAAAGTAATT
>PYAF01002668.1:124295-151813 GCA_007407185.1 Glycine tomentella
TGATAAGTATACACTATTTAAAGTAATTATTTTTTTTATAAAAAATTATCAACTTACTTTATTTTGCAATCTATGATTAGATTGAATATACTAATAAGAGAAAAAGTGATTCTTGAATACATCAACAAGTTCAAGTCGGAAAATGTTCGGTTTATCAAAATTGTTAGCATAATTAATTTTTAAAACAATTTACCAACATACTCCATTACTAAAAGATAGTGTATCAAAATGTTTATAAATTAAAATTAAAATATAAATAAATAAATAAAATTAAAAATCTTTTGAGATCTTTTTCATTTTTTTTCTTTAATGATATATCTCATTTTAAAATATTTAAAAAAGATAAAAAAAATTAATCTTTTTAAATACTATACAAAAAGTTCTTCTTTAATAACTTATTTTCCATATTGAAGATTTATTCACATCCTTTAATAAAAGATTTTAAAAAAATCAAATCTTAAACTCAAGCATTAAATATACTCTTATAATATATAAAATATTATTAAATTTGTCTTTTTCCTTGTATATTGACACATGCTTTCGCAGTAATATCATTCAATAAACAGAAGTGTCTCCCTCAATCTAGCTAAGTACGCTTACCTCTCTTAATGTACCAATTAAAGGTGCAAACCTTTCTTATGTTGACAGTTTTAGCTCAATTATCATATCTTAAGACTCATTCACGGTAACCAGTGAAGATCACTAAATTATGATGTTAATGTCTTTGCAGAAAAGCAATTAGAGAAAAGACATTCCATCTAAAGCATTGCTTAGACCCTATCCATGACTGTTCCTGCTTAACCCCTCGATAAATGCCCAACACCATCCCGCAATTTATTAAATCATAAATAATCCATTCAAAGCCCACTACACGTACATATTAACAGTTTAAATAAATTAGTGGGGGTTTGAAGTTTTGAACTTGAAGACGTTATTACTCTTTGTTTTTGAGTTCACAAGTAGAGTACTTGAATTTTGTATCTAGTCATAAATCATTTACAATTTATTTAGTAGTCATATCTAGTGCATATAACAGACAAAATTTTGAATTTCACCGACATGGTTTTTTCAAACTGCTTGAACTTTCAATCAAAAGGATATGCATCAAAAGTAGTAAACCTTTCCTAGGAAATGCATATGTTTATTGTAAAGTATAGAGAGGTTTGGACAAGACTGTACGTCCTGTCCCAGCAACTGTGCGGTTAGGATTGCTTTTTCATTAAGGATATAGCAAAGCTCTCTCGGGAAGTGCGTTATAATTTCTTTAAACATTAATAATACAATTTATAAACAACATTATCAAATAGAAAATGATAGACACTGAAAAAGCACCCGATTTTAGTTTAAATAAATAGCTAGTTTTTCATTTTATATAAAAAAACTGCATTTATATTTTCGTCCAGCAACCAATTTAACATGATATTTAAATATAATGAACAAATGTACATTTCACCATACGTATCTAAGGTAATTTGTGAGTCAAAATTGCTTTACCATATTATACTTGAACAGTAGAAACCTTCGATATAAAGGCTACATTAAAAAAAATTGTTTAAAGATCAAATAGATCACAAATTCAAGTCAAGTAAAGCATAAACAGTGAAAGTTAGCTCACAATGAGCTCGAGTCATTTTGGGATTTGAGAGTCAAAATTCAGATGGTGTATTCTTTTGAATCTCTCCGTAGGCAAGAACAAAACTACCCACCTCAAGCATGCCAAGTTGCCAACTATAATCTTCATCCTAACTTTACTAACTTCGCTCTTACAACCCTCAATTTCATTTTCTCACTCAAGAAATCCATGAAGGGCTATTCCAACTACCAAATTAAAATATATCCATTTTCCCCCTTATTTTACAATCACTTTTCTTTATTGAATCTAGCTGTTTCGACGATTGTAATCATAGGTGGGAATTTACAATGCAACGTGGACAAATGACAAAAGTATGTCTTTTGTCTCCATTCAAAGTGGTCCAACTATTAAGATATATAAAGGCTATTCTGGTTGGGGTATATGCAACTGGATTCTACAATATCATTAGTTCCTTGGTTCTTTAAACACTCCGATGAAATAAAATTCATTGCTGTGACTCCTTCCACAGGCAGTTATCATTTTACTCCTGTAAAAAGTGGTTCTTATAGAACCACTTTTCAAATTGAATGATTCAACCCCTCACTCTGATAGATTAAAGGGGGTATATCCAAAATTTGAAATTATTTAATCAGTAGGCTGTAACAGAAATAAATTACACGTCCTTTTTCTACAATAGTGCACATGAACTCACTACAGATGTTACTGACTGGACAATTTGGCTAGGGTGAGTGCCAATACTTTTACACCATTTGACATATCTTGAATGGTGGCAAACTCTTCAGGCTTATGGCTGTACCCTGCAAAAACAAGAACAGGAATAGTGATAAACTCCTTTCTTTGTAAAGGTGTTGTTAGGAGAAAAAAAACATTTTTCTATATCATTCAGCTCTATCAAGAGGGTGAGTCTTGACATAACGGTAAAATTGTATCTTGGTGATTTGTTGATCATGGGTTGGAATCCGAAAATAGCCTCTTTGCATATGCAAGGATAAGACTACGTACAATATCCCTCCCCCTTACCTGTGTATAGCGTGGAGCCTCCGGTTAATTGGGTACGTAGTTTTATTCAGCTCTATCAAATTGAAAACTTGAAGGCATATCCACATTGATGTGAATAAATGGCAACAAGGTGGGGTGGGGTTCGCTGCCTCCAATCCCAGTTCCCCAAACCTGTATAAATTCAATTTTATGATTTTAACTTTTATATTGTTTACCTATTAACAGGATAGGGTTCAGTTCAAGTTTGAGACAGGTATCTGTATTCTCAAACCAACTATGCGCCCTCCATTTACATGTTGGGGAATTGGGTTTTCCAGCCAACATTTGGGTGTGGTAGGACGGGGACCAAAGGCTATGAGTGTTTTTGCTATGTCTAATTTACATGAAAAACTTGTGCAATGTTTCTGTATTCTAAATTCATCCATTGGATGTTTATTTACACTATTAGAGCTCTACTTTTCAATCACTGATGATACTTAAAATTTATTATTGAAGGAGCACAAACTGCATTTGGTTCCCCTTTTGGCTATTAATTGCACAAACAATGCTGAAGGTGGTGTCAGATTAGAGCACATAGCACACATGCACACACAAACAAAAAAGCCGTAAATACCTTTGTAACATGGAATGAAAATCATGCCCATTGGAGACAGCCTGCAATGAAATAATGTACATGAGCAGCAGATATTCAATTCATATGAGAGCAAACCACTGTATGTTTCTTGTAACATAATATAATTAGATTAAATTATGCCAATAAAGATCTGTTCAGCTACTGTATGTTTGGAAGCATTAAAATTATATGGTATATGTGGCAAAAGGATGAAAAGAGAGAAAGGTGGCTCTCAATAATATTCTTCTTAATGTATAACAAGAAAGAAACACTAAGGACCAATTTATAGTAATAATTAGGTCAAGTATTAGTGTAATGCTACTAGTGCAAGACCAGCCAACTAACATGACAAGACTCCAAGCAAAATAAGAATCTCAATATTCTACAAAATTAAAATATATACAGTTTACATGCAAGTCAAATTTGTGAGAAAATGCCAAATTTGGTGGGTGCAAAAAACATTCAGAATGCTCAAAAGTAAGACTTTCTTCTCCTAATTTTAATTTCCATCCGTTTGTTCATCATTTTGTTTTCCTTGTTTTATTGAGGTTTAGTCCTTGAATAAAGAGAAAGTCAAATGTATTTCGATAGTGCATTATCCCCAGCTCAAAAACTACTGAACCTTTAAATGAACATTTTTCTTGCGTAGATCCTATCTTAATCTCATTTTAACATTTGAATTTTTAAGAATGAATGTTTTGGGGCACTTCATAAGGAAATAATATCTGCTTATGTAAAACCAACTGTCACCTCTCTCTCTCTAGCTTACCTGGCCATAAACAATGAATCATGATAGGCTCTACTAATCATCAACTTGCTTGTCAAGTTTAGTTCTTTTGTTGCAGTTTCTACTGCCTTGATGACTGCTTCATCAGAAAGGGCTGGTGGATCCTGATTGATGACACGAAAATCAGAGAGCTTGACACCTCGTGTTTTGGTTATTTTAATTGCTGATTGGTGAATTTTCTCAACCACTTTATTTCTTCTTTCCTCGTCAATGTCTCGTGTGTCTGCAACAAGAAGTAACTGGAATTATCCATTAGGTAAAGAAAAAAAGAAGTAAACAATTCTATGTAACAAACATAAGAAACAACTATTGCATGGTAAAACCAGTTGTAATTAATTAAACATTATAAGAATGCCTGGTTCAACCCAAGTTGTCCTGTAAATACACACCGATTTCTAGGTGAGATTTGCTGGGGATGCTGTTGATTGCTCCAGGATGCAATTCCAGGATACCTTGTAAAATAAAAGAGGTTAGTTTAAACGAAAGTTCTAGATTAATCAAGGCACTTCAATAATAACTTACCAACAGTGCCAACAGTATCAATTGAACCAGAATCTAACACATGCCTCTCTACAGCCAGGGCTAATTCAGAAGCAGCCAGACCAGCATCATTTCTGCTCCAATTGATGTATAAAGTATACTTAAATCATCAGAGTTTGTTAATTAAGAAGTTTCAATTGCAAAAGGGATCAAAGTAGTGGACTAGAAAAAATAGTGGAATCAAAAGACAGAATGCTACTATTTGTTAATTCAAAATCATTGAAAGATCTTGACTATCAAAAAGAAGAGGAAGATCTGGGTGTTACAGTTCAAGTTACTGCAACAATAGAATAGGATAATGGTGTAACGCTGAAAAAGAATAATATCTGTTTTAAGATGGCAGCCACCTGTTAGGCATAAGGACAGCGCCTGCATGGCCACCATTGCCTTCAAATTCAACTGTTAGACTTGCTGGAGCTGCAATGGCAGTGACTATGCCTATAGATATACCTGGGTTGAGAAACAGATTACATCAGAATATCAGATCATTGAAGTTATGGCTAATGCAATGACTATGTTAGCTCCAAGATGTGTACCTTCATCTTCCAGAATAGGTCCTTGTTCTATGTGCAGTTCTACAAAAGCAGAATATGTTCCTTTCTTTAAAAATACACTGGATAAGTCATCTTCATTTTTTGAATACCCAGCAGATCGTGCAGCATCTAGGAAAGATATGTTTTGAATATCAGTTGTTGTCTTTAGAGAATTTGCAAGATCCTCACTTCCAGCCAATAAACGGCTGCACAAAGGCAACAAATGATGAAACTAGAAGTAGAATATGGGATGTAACTTGGTTATCAGAAATGGAAAGGTAACATGAGAGGATAAAAGAAATTATGGATTTATTGATAAAAATAGCCACAAATAGAAGTCCTATTGTGATACAGTATAGAAATGAAGTTTCTGACCTTCCCAAGCAACCTATTCCAAAGCGTGTTGGTTCTTCTGATGTGAATGATATGACTTCCAATGATCTTCTAGGTTTAAAACCAGACCTGTGAAGGTTTTCAATCAATATCAGTATATCACAAACATCACTACTCCTTACAAAAGTGGATAGTGGTTGGACATTGTAAGTCTCATCTTGGGGAATTCGGATCTTTTGTATATATAAGTAATTACAAGGAATTGGTTATCTGTGGAACATCTCATTTCTACATAGTTGTATAATTTGATATTTCAGTATTATCCAGAGCATAAAAATACATACCTTATTTTTTTTTTGCAATTTGGTTTAGACCCATAATATGGTTAAACATCAAGTTATCAACAATACAACAATCCATTGATATTGCTCTAGTCAAACATCAAGTTGTCAAGCTAGAGAAATTCTGGAAGTACGGTTATATAGATTTTAATAACTTGATAGAAAATATAGGTTAGCTTTGTCTTGATTCACTGTCTCTAAGGCCACAATGTTTGAAATTATTGTACTGAGAGAGACAAATCTCTTCATTTTCGATCGACTAAGATTCTATATTTACATCCCCGATTCCTTGTATGAAATTACTTGTGCAAAAACTAATGCAGGACACCAGGACAGTGAAAATACTTTAGTAATTAAGTAGCTGAAACATCCAAGCTTGCTCACAAATGATCAGAAGATAGACAGCAAATAAAAAAATTGTATTCTGAAGATTCAATTAAGTCCTACATCAGCAATAAAAAGAAAAATCAAAAACCTTTTCAGGACTCTGATGGCTTCAATAGCGCCTAAAACACCAATAACTCCATCGTATTTTCCAGAGTAAGGTATAGCATCAATGTGCGAACCTGTTGCAACTGCAGCAAGCTCAGGTTCAACGCCATCCCTGCATAAATCAAGCAAAGATAAAGTGGTGAGTGTGGTTAGTAAATTACGGGCATACTGCAACTAAGATAGAAAAGGTTATGATGTTAACATGAGCTTGAAGACCCAGTTAAAATATCAGTGACAGAGAGACAATTATAAATATAAATATTGAGGTTAGAAGTTATTGGATGATATTTCATTTGGAAAGCTTTTGTGGAACAAAACATGCAGAGACTCACCAACGACCAAATATGTTACCAACAGCATCCTCTCTCACGGATAGACCAGCAAGTTCCATCTGGGTTTTTACATACCTACAGATGCAAGACAAGGAGTGAAAGTCTATAAAGCCATACTATGGTGAAGCGCATATATCTATCATATTGAATAGTTTACTTATAAGTAATGTTATAGATACAAAACTAAGAATAAAAAGACAAAGTTTACACCTCCTTAATGTTCTTTTACACAGAACCACCACTAAAATATACAGCCCAACCATCACAATAAAACTCACAAAAAAATGGAACTTGATCCACAGTCACACACATACCTGCGACCTAAAACATCCTTGTCAGTATACAAGATCCTTGTTACTGATGGAGCAGGAGAGTCAGAAAACGTTGCAAGCTCATCAATCTAATAAAAAGTCACAGTTAAAGATGTTAAGAAACAATAATCACAACACAAGCCCAGTTGGGTGAGTGAGTAGTGTGTAGTACCTGGTTCTGCAGAGCCTGAGCATCAACGGAAAGTGAAGAGGGTTGGAAAGAGTGAGGTTCGTGGATTGTGTAACCGGAGAATTGCTCCATGGTGGCTGTGATCGAAGGGTCATCATGTTGATGTTGCTGAGCTGAGACTGCAGTGAGAAGAAGAAGTAGGAGCAGCGAGTAACCCATTTTTGAGGTATTAAATTGTTGTTGCTGTTACCAGCCACACCTACCTCATCGTCAGTAATAAAGGATTCCTCGTTTGTTTGCACGTGTTCTGTTTCTGTGCATTCACGTGCTCATATCACTTTCTTTTAGTTTAGTTTTAGTGAAAGGGAATAGCCTAGGCCCCACCACAAAACTTTATATGATTCTCAAATCATCCGGTTTTAAAAATAATTAAAATTTTAAATATTTATAGATTTTTTTGGTAGAAAAAAATATTGATAGATTTATAGAAGAGTAAATTATGCTGCTACTCTTTTAGGATATAAATATCCTCCGATGTTAAAGTTAAAAATTACATTATTTCATCCTGACAAATTTAAATATGTGACACTTGACTTTTCTTTCTTTCTTTTTTTCATTTTACTTACTTTTCTTTATTCATTTGCTGTTTTTTTTCTTGGATAAATTATCTTGTATTAACTAATAATATATACCGAGAAAGTTTAATTGAGTTGGTTAGAAAATAATGATTAATTTATTGAAGTTAAATTTGAATTATTTGAATATTAACCAAATTTAATTTATAACGAATATAATTCTTATTTAAATTACTTTTGGACTTAATTCTTGATGAGATTTTTTTTATAATAAATTAAAATAAAAAAATTTAAATTAATTAAACATAATGTGTAAATTTTTGTAAATTTTCAATAATATTCAATTTTTATATATAAAATAATATCAATAATTTATAACAATGATTGTTTAGGTAATTATATATTTAAAATGATATTTTTCATTATTTTACTAACATGATTTGGTTATATCATAGCATCTTTAATGATAAATCTCAAATTGAGATCTTAGATCACTTCTTAGTAGACCCCATAGTGTCACATACGATTGAAGATCTCTCAAGATCCCTCTCATTTTGTTCTTTAATAGTAGATCTCATTTTGAGATCTTAAGTAGACATGGCAACGGGGCGAGGCGGGTGCGGGTATTGTATTCCCCGTCCCCGCCCCCGCCTTTAAAATCTGCCCCCGCCCCCGCCCCCATTCCCCATCGGGTTTTAAAATCCAGACCCATCCCCGTTCCCATCGGGGTCGGGTTTTCCCCGCCCCGCCCCCGCCCCACCCCTACTATTAATTAAAAAAATAAAAATAAAAAATAATGTGGTTTTTCTTTTGAAAAAAACGGAAAAAAGTTGACTAGGTAATAAAAAAATTAATAATAAATCCACATTCAAAATATGAGATCATAATTTAAAAATTATTAAACAAAATCAATCAATGTAATTGAAACCATTATGGATCTACATATTTAATTTCTCCCAAAATATAATATCATTTAAATATATATTGTTCCAAAATTAAAATAAAACACAACAAAGAGAAGAGGTCCATTGCAGCAACAAAGCTTCCAAAATGGAATTAATTCAGAAAGTCGTTGGCCAAGGTTCAGCGTCGTCGAGAATGAGAAATGAGGGGGAGGGTTAGGGTTTCGGGATTTTATTCTTATATATAAGGGTAAATTTGTAATTTAATTATGGCGGAGGCGGGGCGGATATCATCAATACCAAACCCGCCCCCGTCCCCGAATTTTTGTCGCGGGGCGGGGGCGGGGCGGGTATCATCAATAACAAATTCGGTTTTTCCCCGTTAAAATCGGGGCGGGTTTTGACGGGTACCCACGGGCTCGGGTCTCGTTGCCATGCCTAAAAGAGAAAGAGGAATTTTTTTTTTAATAATGTGTAGATCTTAAGGGTTCTTCTACAAGAACTCATTCTCTATATTAGAGATCTCTCTGATCTTGAACTCAAAATCCTTACTCAAGATATTGCATTAAAGTTACTTTCAATTATATTGCATCTTTAAGAGATATATTACATTAAATTGTGTCATCGAACATTAAGATTCCAATAGATCCTGAATTTGTTGCCTTTGAAATGCCTCACCCAAAAAACCTAGCAAAAATCTAAATTTTAAGAGTTCCAATATCTCCAAAAATTAACAAGATCCAACCATAATCCTAATGTGCCAAACTTGAAGCAATTCTTAAAAAACCAATTAAAGCACTTGAGAAAACAGTTGGGATAGAGTTTCCCTAATGTAAGACTAGTAAAAGTTGAATATTTTAAAAAAATAGTTCCCTTTTTATTTTATAATAGTTAGCTTAGAAATGGGTTTATGTAAGGTAGTAATATATTTTGTTCTTTTTTTTTAAATTCAGCAAAAAAATTCCCTCAATTTTTGGTAATTTATGTGAAAGTCAAACTTGGAAGATCAAATGAGAAAGGAAGTAATAGAGAAAGATTGTGTAACGGGGAGACAGAGATTGCAGGGCTGCCACTCCTGCCAGGGCATAAGCATCAATGGAGGAGGAAACAGAGGTTCTCCTGCTCCAAGCTTCTCATTCCAAAAGGAGAACCCATTTTCGTGAAGGCCACTTGGTTTCCCACCCACTTTCACCTCGCCATCACCGAGGGCATCACCGCCTGGCTCTGCCACCGTACCACCCTACCCTTTACGCTCTTTTCTCCGTTTCCGCTACCCATTTCCAATTTCATCCCAAAACAATCATCAAGTTTTGATTTTTCCTTCTTTTTTTAAAAAAAATAAATAAAATTAAGCATCGGCGGAGGAAGTGAAGCAGCGTGCTGCTCAGTGGGACCTCCCAGTTTCAGAGTACCTGAACTTGTCTGAACGCTATTTGGGGCTTCAACAACCTGGCTCTGTCTATGCATTTGATGATACTGGTGATGGCCATAAGAGGGTAACTAACTAACTAACTCTTATTTATGTTAAGTACTCTGAAATTTATTCTAGGGTCACTACTTAATGTATGCTTGTTGTTTTTACTATTGTTTTTATGTGGTTGATGTGAATGTTGCAGTTGTCATGGACGTTTGAGAAGGAAGGAATGACTCTGCTTTGGAGATGGAAATGCTTGTTGTCTCCTGATTCTAAGAAAAGTAATGTCGAAATATTGGACTTTCTCATGGGCTCAAACATAAATCTAAGTGTAAGGTTCTGCAGCTTAACTTGTAAATTCTCTTTGTCTCATTATGTTTTTGAAACAGGTAATTTCAGGTTCACTGTATGGCATTCACTTGTCTGTTTTATGTTTCTCTGTTTGTTTGTTTATGATGGTCATTGTGTTGGATATGTCTTTCTTATCCTCTATTTATTCCAGAGGAAAGAAAATAAAGAAGGATGAAAAAATTTGAATTGAAGAGAATAATATGACAGAAAATAAGATTTTAACTTTGTTTCTAAAAGTTTATTTTATTTTGTTTTTCTATTTTGTCTTCTACCAAATAAAAAAAAAGAATTATTATCCTTATTTCCTCTATTGTTTATTTTCTTTCCTATCATCCAAGCAAAACATTAAGGAAAATGTATAGTTTATGCTTGACCAGGAAAGTAAGTTACTCAGAAATTGTCCTTTTTGGTATCCGTCAGTAAGTGTAGATAGCAGATTTTTTTTTTTTTTTGTTACTTAGCTTCTATATGCTGGTGGATTTTATATAGCTTAAGCATTAGATTTTTAGCAACTAATCTAAATATATGGGATGTTATGATGACTGGTCACAAATAGGACTCTATTGTTCAATGGGGTGATGGGAGAGTAAAAGGCTGCCTAGTCATTTATGATATTCTTTATTTTATGAGGAACAGGATGAAATAGTAAAAACCTGTATATCATTGTTCCGTTGTCATTAGATTCACTGATTCAATTTATATTTTCTGTTCTGTTTGAGAAATCATCATTTATAGAAAGAGTGATAAACAATCTTGTTCTAGTCTTAAGAATGTGCAAAACAGCAAAAATAGCTAGACCTCAACTAGGAAGGATATAAAGTATAAACTCTTCTTCAGTCTTATTTTATCAAGTGTCTACTATCTCCTTGAATTTATGAGGGAAAGCCTTGGCAAAATGGTAATATTGTTGCCTTATGATATGGAGGTCGTGGGTTCAAATCCTAGAAATTGTCTTTCCATTTGTAGAGATAAGGCATCGAGCATGCGACACTGCATACATAAGGCACTCAATTTCTGCTTCAACAAGTCTTATGCATATGACAATCAATTTCTGCTTGAATCAATACGGAGGTTCTAATATCAACTTTTATTAAGAACAAGATTAGGGCAACAATCTTTCTCATTCAAATTCTGAGTATATATGCAAATCATCATTGAATAGTGTAGGTACATGGAACCCTCCTCCCTTTTCTTTAGTTGTGAACATCATAGTTTAGCATGTTCGTTTATATGCATGTACAGGACAAAGTTGTCACAGAAAATGAATTGTTTGAGAAGATGAAAGTGGAAGCTGAGAAGTGCTTAACCCAGAGTGAAAGAATTGCCAACGGGAGGCTGGAATTTGAATCTGAAATCTATGCAAAGGAAACTTATTAACCTTTACTTTGTGGTTGTTGGGTTCTGGCATAGCATGTCTCAGCTCTGTGTCAAGAAGGCACAATGGTCCTGTCAGACTTCTGAGGCTATTAATTGATTAAACTAATTAATATCTTCTCTCTATTTTAGTCATTCTTAACTGTATGTTAAAATTGACTGCTTTATATGGCTATGTGCATGAGAGCATTTTCTGTTTTCTTGTAAAACTAATTGTTATAAATATTTCAAATAACTACTTTTAACAGTTATTGTTGCGAACTCGGCAAGTGTATCGATCGTACAAGTAATAAAGTGATAAGAAAAGTATTGTTTCCACGAGGATTGAGGCACTAATTTATCTGTAATTTGTGTCTTTAAGTTGGAAGAAATAAAATCAAGTTGTTTGTAATTTGTGTTGTGAATTGAAGAAATTGAAATAACAAAAGTAAATTGTTGTTGAAATTAAAGATAAGATTGATGATGATCTTAGAATTTATGAGGAAGAATTTTAGTTAGGGTACTCCACCTTATGATCCCTACCTCCTTTACTTGGATTAATCACTAAACTAATTATTCTAATTGTTCAGATAATGTATTTTTCTATAAACTAGTTAAGCCCTAATCCTTTATTGCCATTAACCCTTTAATTTAATCAAAACTCTAATTCTTTAGTGATCTCTTCTAAATTAAGCATTAAAAAATACATCAATTATATTCTGCAATCATACATCCCTATCCCTAGGTAATGTAACAATTGTTACTTTACTCTTGTCAGTAATTAAAGTTTCAATATTCCTATTGTAAACCCTAACCCCAGAACTTTATTAGAATGATCAGCCCCATTAAAGATATAATCGATGCAAACAGAGTAAAATAAAACAATTTAGCATAAATAATATAGGAATCAATTCAATTACAAAGGAGTTCACATCAGGTCTTGGTCCTAACTACAAAGATAAAGGAATTAGTCAGATATAGTCAATGTTGTTAAAACGTAGATTAATGAGATTGTAGAAGAAGAGTATGCAAACCCCTCAATCTTGGCCTCTCTTTAATTTTCCTTCTTGATCCTTCTTGATGTTGTCAATCTCCCCTTTTCTGTTGTTTCTGCCTATCTGGAACTGCCTCTTTTGTCCTCTTATATTCCTATTTATACTTAGGTTCTAAAAGCCCTAATAGTCCCCAGTTTTTATGTTACCTTTAAGCTAACTCGTGATTCCCGTGACGTCCGTGCAACTGGCGCCAACCACCAGTAAGTGTGGCTTGATCAGCGTGGAAGTGGCGCGACTGGCGCCAACTTACAGTAGTTGTGGCACGATTGGCGTGGTCCTGGCGCGACTCGCGTGAACATCCAGAATCCATCTGGTTTCTTCTGTCTTCGCACGACTAGCGTGGGACTGGCGCTGATGGCATGAACTTCCAGAAACAATTAATTCTTTGTTTTGCTTATTTTCTTCCTTTTATTGGCTCCTAACATCAAAATTGCATAAAATCAGTGATAAACACAATAATGATGAAGTTTATACTTATTCTAGCATTTTTTTGACATTTTATGCTTAATTTCTTAATGAATTTACCTTAAAAATTGCTATATGCTAGCAGCATATTAGTTATAAATTCTTAAAAAGTAAGATAATTGGATTAGCAATTGAGTGTAGGGTGCTCCCTTTATTTATTCTGGGCCAAGTTTTTCCCATTAATTTCTGAGCTTTTGAATACTTAAAGCACATCTTTTGCTTTCAAAATTACTTGAATAAGTTGTATTTATTGGAGTCTTATACTATGTTAGTTTTAATAGACAAAAAATCTCTGTAGCTGTTCTTATTATATGATAGAACCAAGAGATTAAGAAGAAAGAGCAGAATTGATTTATTATTGATGATAAGAAATAAGAGAAACAAGATAACCCAGGTAATTCGAGGAACATGGAGTCTCCTAACAATTTCCGAATATTTCCCCCTTCTCTCCCCTCTAAATATTATCTCATAGTTTCTGCCTCCCTTGCTCAATTCTAATTATAATTAGAGTAATTAATAAATATCCAAATTAAATCCTAAAAAGATAAAGATAATGATCTCCTAAAAAAATAAAGATAATAATCTCCTAAAAAGATGAAGATCCCTATCATTATACAATCATGATATGAAGCAAAATATCTCAACAATACAGCACCTGGATGCAAGGGCTGAATCTGAAAATCTATTTGAGTTTTAATGGACCAAAAACTCTGTAGCCATTCTTATTATACAATCATGATATGAAGCAAAAACTTATTTGACATTACTACTTCTCTCACTCTCTCTCCCCTCTTTCCATGCTGAAGTTTTTCTTTTGTTTCAAATTTCCTCTGCTGTTGAACAAGGATATATTTTTAAAAAAAATATACATGCAGCTCCTCTGTTGAACTAGGTAATTTAACAATAAATATGCTGGCTTAGTATACAAGCCTTCCACCAATATTATTGCAGGGTCTGGAAAGGGTCAGATGTAAAAATCTAATTACAAAATATTTGTGTGGTGAACACCTAGCATTGATTATAAATGACATAGATGTAAATTGTTTTCTCTTGGAAACTCTTATACTGTGTCTGAAGTATTTTGATACCTTTTTCTTGATTTGGTTGTTGAAGATAAATTCATCAAAGTATCTTTAAATAGCCGACAAAAAATATTTAGTTTATGAATTTGTTCTCTACTATAACAAAAACTTGTGCGATGATATATTTGCAATATGAATGTGCTTCTATGTTGTTTATTATCTTTCTGAATAGTGTCACACTGTCACTGCCTAAACCACATGTTTCTCTTTTTCTTTTCTTATTTTTCTGTGGCAATGCCTAAATCACAGGCTGAGGGCCCTTTCTTTTTCTTAAGATACTAAAAACGTTTAGTGCTAAAGGCTGCAGCAAGTTCCAGACAGCCTGTAGAATGTTCAGTATTATAGTGTTCGAAATGTCATGTATGAGAACATACAGGAGGGCCCTCTTTCATCAATATCTGGTTATTGAAGGCTAACTTTACAAGTGGAAAGGACGAATTTGTGTTAATAATACATTTTCTTATTACATTTTCTTGTGGTACTAATTTTGCATATTTATTTTTTCTTTCCTTTTTCCAAATTTCAATCAAGGATGACCTTCTATTTTGTTTTGTTTTTAGTTTCTGGGGGTGTTAAATTCTAAAAAATCAAAACTGAGAGAGCTTCGAGATAAGCTGTCAAAACAAGAGAATTCTGAGAAATCTCCTGAAGAGGAAGACACAGACAAAACTGAGAGTTTTGATGAAGAAAATGATTTTGAAAGAAGTGATGAAGATCCTCAAAAGGATATTACTAGTTCTTCAAAGGATGTTATGGCAAATAAGCCTTCTCGTCCAAAAAGAACTAGATGCAAATGACATATATTTGCAGCAATCAAGAGTTGTTTTCCATCTTGGATTTGACATCTTTACAGAAATTAGTTAACTAAGATAAGACATGTTTCCCTTGTTATCTATTATTCATGCCCCATAATCCATATAGAACAGTGTAAACCTTTGTCTTGCCTTGTGTACAGTTTTGTGTATTTCTCAGGTTCTATGTAGAAGTATCAAATGTTTATATAGGCTACTCAGTTGTATGCGAAAACCATTGCATGCCACTTCCAACTGAGCATCTCACACTTAATTTTTTTGGTACTATTAAAATGGGACTACTTTTGATATCTCCTATTCCTTAAACAAAGGATAAAGTCAACATTTCAGTGGTTGACGCCAAAATCAACTATTAATTTTCTAACACGTTTATTTGTTAAAAAGTGAGTTGTTGTGTATAAGAAAAAGTGAAAAGTAAATGAAAAATAGAAATAATTGCATGTGACAATCATTTGATATTTGAGTAATGAAATTGTATTTTGAAATATTTGTAACTTTTTTAAAGTTCTTTTAAAGAGACTAGTCTTCAATTGTAATTTGGAGATATTTTTATTTTATTTTTTAACCATACGTGTTAATTATAACATTTTATTTTATTGATGACTAATATTTATATAAAAAAAAAACTCTAACTATTTTCAATAAAATTTTGGCTTCCAAACACGTTTTTATTTACAAAATTGGAATTGAGGAATTTGAAATTAATTTTACTTGGACTAACGTAATATTGGTTATAGATGTTCTTGATTTTGTTCATAAAAAAAAAAAAAAAGATACAGCCATGTTCTTGGATTGGGTTAAGATATTTTTATTTCATATTTATATTGTGAGAAACTTCTTTTTAGTTCGTTTTGATATTTAATATAAAATAGTTAATCATTTAATGGAATAGGTCAACTTTATCCTTATCTAAAAACAAGGCCAACTTTTTCTTATAAATGATTAATTAACTATTTTGTTTTGATAACAGCTAATTAATTAAGGTTTTTTTCCCAATCTACACCTATTTTGATCCAAAATTTCCCAATATATATCCTTTTTGCAAAAATTTCCCAAATTACACCTGTTTTTGGATTAAGTGGGAAGTCTAGATTTGTATATCCGACTTTTCACCGTGCAGGTTTTTTTTTTATTATTATCATGCAGTTTTTAATTTTTTTTATAAAAAAAAAATTGGGTTATGTTGGGAAGTTGGGATTTCATCACCCAACTTCCGTACGTGTTTTTTTTTATAATTTTTGAATGTTTTTAATTTTTTTAAATTATGTTTTTTTAAATAATAAATAAATATGATTGTTTTATATTTTTTAAATGTTTTTATTATTTTTTTAAATTATGATTGTTTTTAATTTATTTTATTTAAAAAAGGAAAAGTGATAAAAAATAAGTAGATTAAAAATAAAAAAACCCAGACTTATATAAAAATAAAAATAAAGTGGATATATAATTATGATATGCAAGTTAAAACATTAAAACAACAAAAAATAACAACAATTAGATAGATAAATATAATAATGGAAACATAATAAAATAACAACAAGTACAAACATTAGTAATTAAAAAGAGAAATACAACCAACAGATACTAAAAAATGAAAATAACAAAACGTACTAATAATAACAATTGAAACATGAAAATGAGAAAACTAATCATAATTTGATAAATGTTGTGCAGCAGACATGTCTTCTGTCAGTAATTGGATTTTTGGTTTGCTAAAAACATACATTCATAATAAGGATACAATAGAAAAAATTGCCCTAACATACCTTCATAGTATTTTTTTTGAAAAAATCTTATTTTTTTATGTATTTTATGTATTGCATGTCATTTTGTATGTTCCATTTTTTTTTTACTATTTAAATTTTATCATATAATATAATTGATATATGATAATTATATATCCACTTTATTTTTATTTTTTTATAAGTCTGGGTTTTTTATTTTTAATCTACTTATTTTTTATCACTTTTCCTTTTTTAAATTAAATAAATTAAAAAAATCATAATTTTTAAAAAATAATAAAAATATTTAAAAAATAAAAAACAATCATATTTATTTATTATTTTAAAAAAAATAATTTTAAAAAAGTTTAAAACATTTAAAAATTAAAAGAAAATCACATACGAAAAACCCGACTTTTATAAAAAAAAATTAAAAACTTCATCATAATATAAAAAAAAAAAAAACTTGCCCGGTGAGAAGTCGGGTATACAAATCCAGACTTCCCATTTAATCCAAAAACAGGTGTACTTTGGGAAATTTTTGCAAAAAGGGTATATATTGGGAAATTTTGGATCAAAATAGGTGTAGATTAGGAAAAAAAATCATTAATTAACTACTTTGACAATCTGTTAACATCAAACATGTCACGCGTTCGTGGGATGTTTTACACCTTTATCCGGCTCTTAAAGTTTTTATTTTTTTATTTTTAATTCATCTTAAAATCAAATAAGAGTTTGTGAGAGGAGAGGGGGAAAAATATGAGAAAATGGAATTATCTAAGAAAGCAAGGTTTTAAGTTGGCGTACTCATCAACGTATGCTAGCATGGAAGAAAAATCAGAGTCAATGTAGGCTTTCAAATCCACAATCGATATTTCACATTTCTACATGTAATTGCACTTCTACTTCTAAAGATCGTCTGTATTTGTCACACTTTTCTTCTAGTCCGTACATATTGATAGGGATTTGAAGTCTTGGATTGAGGAGTGGATAAGTTTGAAGTTAGACAGAACAAATTTTAATAAAATCAACTTTAAATTAACAAAAATTATTTTTTTGAGAAAAAATTATTGAGTAATATCAGTTATAAATTTATATGAAATGTATATTATGATAATATGATTTATGACAAAAGGAATTGATTTTGTTCATTTGCCCTACTTACATTTTCTTTTGAACTGTCGTCAAGAAAAGAAACTACAAACTATCAATGAAAGAAAACTATGACGGAAGCATCATCCAAGTAGCCAACAGGGGGATATATACAAAGATGATGGAGGAAAAAATCATTGTTCTTATCTCCAAAAGATCAGAGTCCATGTTTTGCAAGCGTATCAGGATAGACATGTCTCCACGCATGAAATAGAACAGCTTGAGAAGCAAACTCCATAATAGCTTTGATTTGCCAAATTGATAATATAAAATCTAAATTATTTAACACTAGTTGGTAACTATGTAGAAGCGAATTGCACTCCTTTAACCCCAAAAATTAGTCTTACATCAGCTATATATGCTGTGGAGATATCCAATTTCTTTCTTTTTATTTTATTTTTAAATAAAAGAGCAAGGATGCATCCATAAATTTAAATGTGAACTGTGAATTGAATTGAGCACAGTTCAGCAGCATATATTGAATTCTGATTTCGTGATATTTTAAGTTTTGCCAATGTACGTATTAAAATGGAAGAATGCACGGACACGGTTTATATACCAAGCCATGAGCTAGCCATCAAAAAAACTATAAATACACCCCTCCCCTCCCAAACAGATTGAGTTGCATTTATAAAAAAATTCACAAACAGAGAATTAGGCAATAAGCTAAAGATGTCTAACGATTGCAAAGGTAACAAGTATGTTCAAATATATAAGATTTGTATAAGAACATAGTTATAATGAATTAGTAATAGTTATATATTGCAATGAATAATGTCTTGTAACTAATAATTTGAGGGTTTGGCTTGTTGTGCAGGTAAGAGCTCATGGCCTGAGCTTTTTGGAGTGCAAGGGACAGTGGCAGAGGCTACAATTGAGAGAGAGAATCCTTTGGTGAATGCTATCATTGTGCCTGAAGGAAACAGGGTCATCACTGATTACCGCTGTGATAGGGTTTGGGTTTGGATCAACAAAGATGGAATTGTCAAGGAAGTTCCACACATTGGATAGAAACTTTTCCCTCTAGCTAGGGTTCAAATAATTGTTTCCAGTTTTATGTTATTTTATTCAGAAAGTTTCAGAAATGTCAAAAGATTAATATAATAAACCAACTAGAGTTGGCCTTGTACAATGTTTTAGATTCAAAATCTGTTGTCATTGTATAAAAAAATTAATATAATAATCTTTTATATGCAAATTTTACTATTTTTATAAGCTAATGATTTATTGATAAGATGATCTTAAAGTAAAGAACACACAAGATTTGTCCACAAAGATCAAGAAATAATTACATCTGAGTAAACCTGTATGCACCAATTGCACGGCTCATTCAACCAAAATAACGAAAGAAATACATGTCACTGGACCAGTCATTCAAGAATTACACATTTAGTGAGTATATACACACACACACAGAGTTCCAAAGCAATGAAAGCATAACTAACTGACCCAACACTTCGATGGTTGGTGCTTCATTGCCTGGTTTTGTGAGTTGACTGAGTTCCTTGATGTGCCAGTGCCACTCGTTTGCACTGTGCTTATCACATTATACATATAATTTTGTACATTCTAAATCCAAGGCCTTGTCTGTAACATTGTACATATCAAACAATTTTTGCAGCATTGCTTCTACCATCCACAAACCGTGATATAAATTGAGAAGAACCATGATTAACTAGATCAATCAAGAACAGAACCAGCTACATTCAAAAGTTTCTTCCCACCAACACTCTATTGAAGCAAAACATGAAGATATTGATATTTCTTTCCCGTATGCATTACACTTACCATCAGAGCTTCAAATTGTATTTTCTAGATTGATCCATGTTGCTTGAACTGTATTTGACACAGCAGCACTATGAGTTTAGCACCACTTGTTAAACATTAAAAAGCTAGCCCGTGCCTCCTTTTCATTGATAGAATAAAACTTGCAACACTTTCTGCATCTATTTTAGGGAACCTTTCTTTGAATCAACAAATCAGCCACATCACTGAACACTTACTAGTATGGCACCCACGGATTAAGTTGCCAGTGAATAACTAATTTGGCCCAGTTCAAACTGACATCTACAGGAATTATTTCCATAAACTAATGGTGGGAAAAGTTTTGAAACCAATGACATAATTAAAATCTGGTTTCTTCAATTCTGGTACTTGGATAGAATTTGCACATTAGACAATTTCCATGACACAATTGATTTGAGTAGAATAACCATCACCTCTTAAAGAATCTAAACTCACCATTTCAAATATTTTTGCAAAAATCTTATGTGTGCACTGTTATAAACTTTGGACATGTTGGAGCTATAGGGTGGATTGGATAGTTAAGGGGGAAGGGAAGAGGGGAAACATCGTGAATTCGATCCTCTCTATTTACAAAAATTAACATTTATGATAAAAAAAAAAAAAAAAAACTTTGGACATGTTGCCTGGAATCTCTCAATAGGATCTGATAGAAGGGCACTGGTGTACAAAAAGGTACCTTCTCCTTCCGAAAGCCTTTCTCCTTTCTTTGTAGTTTTGTGAGAATATATTTTTCTTTTCATTTATCATGAATAAAAACTGTACGTACAAATAATTTTTACATTTTCTATTTAATTTTTGGCTATTTATTTATTTCTCATTTTTCCTAATATATACGTCTCGATATTTTTGTGAGAGTACTCATAAAATCCAGATATACCTTGTCATCCCTAATAACGTATATGTTGATATAAATTATATTATAGTTATATTTTGACATCCAAATATTTTATACACCTAATTGATACATTCAACAAATATTAATTGTTAATATTGTTAATTTTTATTAGCGAGAGACTTCAAATATATGACATTTTTTTCCATCTCTTCTTCCCTCTTCACTGAAACATCCTTATTTTCCCTAACTATCTCTTCTTGTCCCATCAAATACATATTATATCTACCACTTTTCTATATTATTTTTTTATCTGTCTAGATGCATGCAAAGTAGCATGTTAGATATCTAACTAACATTTCCCAAAATTATAAATGTAATATACATTATTGTAATAAGCAATATTATGATCGAGCGAGTAACAGCTTGTCAACTTGGTTCATGAACATAAATGCGGTTATATTAGAATTTCGAAGCTATGTGCGTAAAGATTTGAAGGACAATTAATTCAGTAGCAAAGAGTTTCGAAATAGAACACTGTTTGCGTGTCATTGTAAAGTTTGAAAAATCTTATTTGTACAAATTTTGACAATATGATATATTAACTTCTAGCGTACGTCACGTGTTAGTCGACATAGAAAAATATACACGGTTCACCACACATAATAAGATTGCCACCAGAACAAACTATAAATACCCCCACATATCAACGCATCTATATATATCACGAACAGAAGAATATATTACATTAAGAAAGCCCAAAAAAAGAAGAAGATGTCGTCCGAGTGCAAAGGTAAATATATATGTTCGCATGCATTATAATATATACATGAGTGTCTCTGAATTTGATTATTAATTTGATGTTTGTATATATTTGTATGTAGGTAAGAGCTCATGGCCTGAGTTGGTTGGAGTGGAAGGAACGGTGGCGGTGGCTACAATTGAGAGGGAGAATCCTTTGGTGGATGCTAACACTGTGCTTAAAGGATCCATGGTCACCACTGATTTTCGATGTGATAGGGTTCGGGTTTGGGTCACCAAAGATGGAATTGTTTATCAGGCTCCAACAATTGGATAAGAAGTGTTTACACTAAAGCACTTCATATGTTATGAGTCATGAATATAATAATATTTAAATAAGGAGTTATTCTTCCAATTATGTTATTTGATTGAAAATAAAAACTGGATTATAAGAAACTTGTTTTTTCTTTTTTAATTATGTTCTGCACTGCAAATAAATATACAAACTGTGTGTTTCATTTTCTTTTTGTACGCGATAAACCATTTATGTATCTCCATTTATATATTGTTTTTTTTTCTTTTTTTATTGCTGGTTAAGCAAATTAATCTGATATATTAAAAATTGTAGTTATGACTAATGAATAAAAGTTTTAATATTACTGAATATGTCATTAAATAATACGTTGTATTCTTTCTTGAGTTTTTTTTTTTTAGCGGGAGAAAATAAGTAAAAAGGACAATAAATGAAGGCAATATATATATATATATATATATATATATTAAAAATGGATTGGGTTATTATTAAAACACTTATTACTTGAGCAATTATAATATCTCTTTCTATCCTAGTTGAACAGATGCAAAATATATATACTCGAAATAACTCAATTGACTCCTGGCTGATTTTTCAAAAAAAATGGGAGACCCAATAAACCGATCATGTCAAAGGTCGCTCACATAACAATCAAGTCGACGTCATATCTTTGTTGATAAGGACAACAAACCTTCCAAAGAGCAGTTAGTGACACATAAATTGTTTTATGAGATATAAGTTTGATTTAATGATAAAGATTTAAAGAAAGACAAAATTTTCACAAATACTGTTGTCACTAAAAAAAATCAAATTTTAGAAAATCGGTAAAAAAAAAAATAGAATTTTTGATAAATAAAAATTCATTGATAAAAAAGACGTAGAAAATTTTAATCGACGGATTTTTAATTTTCCATGAATTTATTTGTGAGAAATTTTCGACGAAAAAATTCAGAAAAACATACATATGAACATTAGCGAAGGATAATTCTGTCGAAAACAAACATATGACTTTGTTAATACTATAAGACAAATAATAAAAGATAATGTATCAATGGTATAAGTAGGTTCATATTCCATTCACACAAAAAAATGTAGGTTGGTATTAAGAAAATGATTTTGAGGATTTAAGTGAACATAATTATCCTAATAATAATAATAATATCTCCTAAATAACTTTAATTGATCAAGGTTCCAAAATTTTTTTCAAATTTGATTTTTTATCTCTAAATAAAAAATGTTAGACAACCATAGAAAAATTATTTAAAATAAGAAAAGCAAAGTTTAAAACCAAGGAAAAGCAGTAAAGTTATATATTATTACAGTCCAACTGGTTAACCTTAGCTGTGAATAACAGAGATACCCTGTTTAGAAGCTTCTGCACTTTCAAGCCTGGAAACATGCAAGCCAATACCTTGAATCTCCTTGACATCTATGTGAAATCAACAAAAGGAGAAGATGGGGATGTTAAGATATCCAATTAAATCTGTACTAAACATATATGGATAACCTTCTACAAGTCAAGGCTGAAACACTAAATAACATGTTAAAGAAGAAAATACCATCATAAAATTAAAATATGAAGTCCAAAGGCATAAGCACTAAGCAGCTTAACCATGCAAGCATTTATTATTTTAGAATATAATACATAATATGCAACCTGAAGCCCTTCGCCTAACTGTCTACTGAAACTTTCAGTATAAACTCACGGGTCAAGGCCAACACGAAATCTGGTCTATCATCAGGAATGCACCTAAAATTGCATAACTTTCCAGCCCACCATACCATGGTACTATAGTCATATTTAACATGACAGTTTTCTTTAGTTTGGGGCTATTTCATTACTAAAAATTAACAACTATATGAGGTTTCACAAAATCAAACTTGTCAAGAACCAATCTTCTAAAAGATTAAGCTGAGAAGTGGAGAAAAAAAAAGGGTTTATATCTCTACCACAGCCCCCTGATGGATTAACTAGCAATTTGAACTTCAACCATGGATGAAGAACTAGCCAACTATACCTTTTAATCAAATTTTAATTTAATTATGAAGAATGGAAGAGGAAAGTATTGAATCCTAAAAGCTTAAATTTAGAGGAGGCACATGAATAGCTTTCTACAGAAATAGAGCATTGTATATGTGATAATTATCTCCACTGTTACACACACATGCATGTAGTTTTCATTTTTCAATTGTCCCCAAAATTGAAAAAATAGTAATTATCTCTACTTTTACATACTTACATACACAGATAGTTTCCATATTATTATTTAATATTTGTTAATAAAAAAAATCATTTAGTGAATGACGATGACAGAATCTTGGTTGAATTAAGTCAGAGGGCAATAAAACAGTGGAAGAGATTATATAAGAAAGGATCGAATTCCAGAGGGAGATGAATCAGATGATCAAAAGGAATGAGTTTAGAAATATCCAATATAAAAAGACAAGAGGCCATGAGAGAAATAGGATTTGTGTAAAGCCAAAATCATATCCTAAAATAAAAAATTTATTATTATTTTTTAGTAATTTTAAAAATATAAAGATTAAATTAAATTTTTTTAAACATATGATATGAGACCAAATTAAATATAATTGAAAACATATTTGTTTATTTTCTGGCTATTTGTTTAATTCTCATCTTTGTTAGTATCGAGTGTACTTGTTTTTTATTCTTTATGCTGTTTTTAGTGATTTGGCCGGTTGAATGGAGTAGCCTAAGATGATTAAATTTACACGCGCCAGAGGAGAACAAAGTTCTCACTCCTAATTTTGAATACGACTACATTTTGTTTAACTCAGACGGCCGATTAAATTATAATAGATAGTGTTAGACTAAGCACGCCTTTAAGTGGATGGGATTCAATTCGTTAATTGATTCAGTTTAATTTAATTAATTTTTTTTGTTAAATTAAGTGATTGAATTGAATTAATTTTAATTTAATGAACCCAATTAAATTGAATTGAGTGATGGATTTAAAGTTGTGAACTTGATCAAGATCCAATCCAACTTGCATAAATTAAATTACTAATATAAAAACCCTAAATTAAGCATACCTCTCTCAAATTTATTTATCTTAAGATAATATATTGTTTTGGTATTTATATTTTTCTATTTATTTTAAGATTATAACATTATTTTATGAATAATGAGCACATATTTACGTTTTTTTTTCTATTTATCTACTCTGGAAAAAAATATTAACTATTTTTGAGTTTGAAGATTTTCTTTAAGACTTAAAGATATAACATTTTTTTAATGACTCAACTTGATAACCAACACAATTCCAATCCAATTGGATTATAAAATAAAAGATATAAATCAAATTCATTCAATTTAATTAAGTTTAATTAAATTAAATTAAAAAATAGATAAAATTCACCAAACTCGGGAGTGCCTATACACCTAAGACTAAGTAAAAAATGCAGCGTTCAGAAAGACGAGATTGCCACCAAAACACACTATAAATACCCCCCATATCCACGCATCCATATAACCAGTAAGAAAGCCAGAAGAAAAAAAAAATGTCCCAGTGCAAAGGTAAATATATGTTCGATGAGTTATGATTAGTAAATCGATCACTACTAATATAATGAGAGTGTGTCTGAGTTTCAGTTAATATTATTAATTATTAATTATTAATTTGATGCTTGTGTTTAATTTGTGTACGTGCAGGTAAGATGTCATGGCCTGAGTTGGTTGGAGTGAAAGGAACGGTGGCAGAGGCTACAATTGAGAGAGAGAATTCTTTGGTAAATGCTATCGTTGTGCCTGAAGGATCAAGCGTCACCACTGATTTCCGCTGTGATAGGGTTTGGGTTTGGGTCAATAAAAATGGATTTGTTTTCCAGGTTCCAACAATTGGATAGCAAGTGTTTACACTCAAGCACTTCATGTGTGTTATTTGATTTTATATAAGGAGCTATTATTCCAATTATGTTGTTTGATTTTAAATATATATATATATATATATATTTTGAAAAACTTCTTTTTCACATTTTTAATTATCTTCTGTTTCTCCCAATATTCTGCACGTCCCGTAAATACATATATAAACCATGTTTCATATTCTGTGTGAACTAATCATTCATCTCCATCGTTGTGTTATCAAAGTTAAATATTAATGTATATATCTGTCTTTTTTTTGGGGGACAGAACTAATGGATCTGTCATTAAATAACGTACTATATTATTTTCATGAGTTTAAAGACTGGTATATTATCAATTTTTTTTAATAATGTGGTGACATATAAGCGTAACTTTTTTTTTGTTTGTAATAATAGCAATATACAAGAATTCGAATACACCTTAGATTGTTTTAGTAAACTAAAATGTCAATTAAAAGGGATACCCTCATATATGTCTAATAGAAAAAAGAGGCACCCTCGCTGAAAGTTTAACATTGCAAGGACTATATATGAGAAACTTACACAAATTTCCAATGTAGAACAAATTTTTTTTTTTTTTAAAAAAAAGTCGCAGCTGAGAATAGGAATTTTAAATTGAAACAAAGCGACTTGACTTGTGAGAATAATAAGTCCCTTAAAAATAAATACTGGGGAGTTGATATTGCTCCTCCAAATTTATTATTAGCTCCTATCAGCACATGACAAAGACCAAAATATTTTTATTGGCACCCACCATTCTTTTTCTCTTCTCCCTCTCTTCCCTCCTTGTCTCAAGATGCTCTCATCTATGCACCGTATTTTTTTTTTTTTTGTCAACACAATGGTTTCGTTGTGTAATCTGTAAAATGAAATGGTGATTCTTTTGTATCACAGTTGTAAAATGTACAATGAAATTGTACTTTTGTTTGTATTTTTTTTTTCATCATCATTTATACAATAAAATCATGATTCCGGAATACAATATTTTTCCAACTCCAGATACATCAAGGAAAGACACTTATGCTACACTATCAGTATACAAAAAAAAAAAAAAATATATATATATATATATATATATATATATATATATATATATATATATATATATATATACACACACACACACACAAAAGAAGTGTGATTTTATTGGAATCACATTTTTTTTTGTTGTACAATAGCAACTCCCAAACAACATAACCCAAAAGAGAGGACCCAAGCCCCAAAGCAAAAATTCTGACTTTAGCCCACAAAGGAACTTGCAGAATGGCCCAAACTAATTTATAATTTGAATCTATTAAACCTGAGGATCAATTTTGCAAAACCCGAATTATATAAAAGCTTTTTTTCTTTTTATATATAAAATATATCACACTTATTCACAATATATTAGGGAAAAAAATAAACATTTCAATTTACTATGAAGCTTATTGTAAGTTCGTTAAATATAAACACTTTACAACTCTAATTTACTAATTTTTGGTAGTTAGAACCTTCATTACTGAAATTAAACATAATAATTTCTTTCATTCCAAAACTTAAAAATAAAAGTGATTGCCGTTTCAAAATTCTAGTTGGCAACACTGCACGTTGGTTTTCATTCATAAATAAAAGAAAAAATAAAAATAACAAGTTAAAATATGAATTTGGTCACCATTTTAATTTGATTTTTATAGGTAAAGAAATATTGATTTAGTCTCATGCAAAAGATTTTGAATCAACATTTGGACATTTAGGTTCATTAGAACATAATTTTTTTTATAATATATATTGTTGGTTCTTCTAAATTTTTTGAAGTTGGTTTTAGTTCCTTTAGAATTTTTATCCTATTTTTGCTCATTTAATTTTAAAATATATCATTTTTTATTCTGAAGCTAACATTATGCTAGCACTTATAAAGCAATCTTTGGAAGTTTAAATTTGTTATAACATTATTTTTTTATAAAATATATTTTTTGTCCTCTAATTTTTTCCTTATTTTTTTGTTCCTTTAATTTAAAAAAAAAACAATTTTTTACCATCAAGGTAACATTTATAAAGTGCTTATATATAAAACT